>JADRCO010002945.1:0-11630 GCA_021464525.1 Rhizophagus sp. LPA8_4_AMF
TTTTTTTTTTTTTTTTTTTTTTGTTTTTTTTTTTTTTTTTTTTTTTTTTTTTTTTGTAATTTGGTTATAATGGTGATAGATATATTTCCGTATGTACGTGTGTGTTACTTGTCCTGTAGTACCTGCCTCTTTTCCACGATTTTTCATAAACATCATCACTCTAAAAACAATTTTGTATATCAGTGGTATTAATATTTATTTATCCTTGCATTTCACGTGTTTTTTAATTGAATATCATTAGCTTTTGTATTAGTTATTATTGATTTTAGGTATATTAGTTAGTTAGTTATTATGTTAAGAGATTTGTTGAAAAAAAGTAGTTTTCAAAAAATGTGATAAATAAAAACAGACTTTTTGTAGTATAGCCTGTAATTTCAAAATTAGTAGTTTGTACAATATGAAAGATTATTAAATGATACCTTCTTCTTTTGATTCATTTTAAGTATATATATACACAATATATAGGCGTATATATTTGAATCATAAAGAGGACTATAAAAATTTTAATGTTGGACAAGGTCAAAGATCAACATTACATACATTTTGCATTATAAGAAGATATCAGATATAGAAATATACCATATTAGTTAATTAGACACATAATACAAGATTTTCTTCCGCTAAGAAAAAAAAACTTGCCTGTTTACTTAATTTTAGAGATATAGAAGAAGAAACAGACCAAAAGAAGTGAAACACGGAAGAATCTAACTAGAATTGTGATCCCAAACACCAATTGGCCTAATTGGTCCAATCATCTGTCCGAGTTCAACCAGCAGGAAGACAAAGGCATCCGCTACGGATTTTATGGAATTATCACACTTGATCGTCATTACATTAGTAATCTTAAATATCGGTTATGGGAGTTTATACTAATAAAATCAAATAAACTCTAGAGGGATCCTTGTTATGCGTAAAGTAATAAAACAGAACATCAAATAAACTTTAGTATAAATTCGTTAGCGTTTTTTATCAAAAGCTGCAAAAACATGAGAAGACCTAAAATGAATAGCCAGCGGGTTATAAGCTAAATGATGTGTTGCGCGATTCAAGTTATCACGTGACAATCGCGAAAGGACACTCAAAAAAAAATAATGGCTTTGATCGTGCAACTTACGATGTTAACACGATCATGTATTCCTTAATTCTGCACGTAATGCAAAATTTTAAAATCGCGTTATTTAATTTTACTTATTTGTTATTACTTGACGTCTTGACGATCAATAACCTGACAAACAAATGAAGCAACAATTTACGACTAATCCGTGTTTTATATGTAATAGAACGCAATGTGCAGGTTATTAGGCTTGTAAATCACAATAGTTGCACAGCCATATGATGTTCAGCCCGCCGCAGTAAAGGGCGTTATTTAGCATTAACTTGTCTGCAAAACGCCAAAGATATGAATTCTGTAACTCAATTAATGCACGTGATATTCGTGTTATCGTGTAGACGCGGCATCGCGGCATGTCTAAATTTGGTGATCCCCGTTACACATTTATTTATGTAGTACGAATAGATTAATAATGGTTCGATAGAGTCTTTGGATTAATCCTTAGTTGATGAGCAGATGGAAAGTTGGATATTTAAATAGCAAACGTACAAACGTACATTATGCTAAATAAACTATTACGTACTACTTTTATACTTTCTTCATTATCAAAATTTTCTAATTCATTGTCAAATTTCATAACAATTGATTTTTTTTAATTTAACCAAATGAACGTGACAATTCGAAATTATATAAGCGCTATCTCAGGATTGAAACCGCATTTTTTTTTAAAAAAAAAAAATTATTTGAAAATGAAAACATTTAATCTTGTTAACTTTTTTTTTCTTATTTGAAACCTTATAATTATAGACTTATAACGGAAAAAAGAAGGATAGAAAGGGTAATTTCGTATCTTTAAGTTTCTCAAAATCTCGCCAATCACGCGAATACCCAGTAAACCAATCATATAATTAATTATTTCTATATTGCTTAGCCGCGAATTATCTGTTGTGTAAAAGCCTGTGATGTTATATAACATGACGTACTTTTTGGTTTAGTCAAACACATAGTCTTCCAAAATCAGATTATGTTAGGGTTTTTTTTTGAGGTTCATCATTCTATAGCTAGACTTTAAGCCTGTCTTGTCCTTCCATGCTCCATCCCTTATTTCAATATTATTATTCAGTACACTAATTCGTATTTGCCGACCTATCCCTTCCCTTTACTACTAAATCATCGTACTATTTCTTTTTTCAAAAAAAAAAAAAATAGACGCAAAGGGCCAAAAAACTTTTATTTCTTTTTTGCGAACTTTTTTTTTAAACCCTTCTCTTTAGAACAGAGTAAAATAAAAAAAAATATATTAAATAATAACGATAATAACGAGAGCGATAAAAAAAAGTTCCGCTTTAAAGTTTTATCAGTCTCGTGTTATTTATAGGAAAATATCTATATATTGAGAGTTTACTACTTGTTCATAATTTAGAAAACTTTTTACAAAATTCAAATAAAAGTAGTAATAGTAAGGTTCTTTTTTATAAATCTTACACCCTCATCTTTTTACTTGAGGATATTATTTATATCTTTTCGAGACAAAAGAACTTTTATTTTTCCTAGTATATTTCAGTGAAACTTAAGTTTATACTAGTAGATTTAGGTTTTACCCTTCGAAACTAATAATGAAAAACAGCAAAGCTTCAACTTTTAAAGTTGACACAAATATCGTTTCTGAAGGCTGTCAATCACCTTCGCCATCAACGCCAATGTCAGCTTCTATTCCTCTCAACTCGAGTAAAAAGTCCTCGACATCCTCTTCAAAAGAGAGCCTTACTTCTCAATTTAGATTACCTACTGTAGCTAACGTTTCTTTGGCTCCTACCACAACAACTACTGTGGTCACAACTACAACTACTACGACAACTTCGTTTCCACCACTAATATTGAAACCACCACCCCTACCAAAACATTTAGATCCTAAAGAATATCCTCTTGCTGATACTCCCACTCCTCCTGCTTTAAAACGGTTTTGTTTTGATTTAAATGGTCAGCCAGCTTATATTCGCGAGGATGAAGATTCTGAGCAACAAATAATCAAGGTTAGGATTTGTTTCAAAATTTAATTATTACTATCAAGTTTACTTTATGCCTTAATTGTTATTTCAGAAAAAAATTTTTTTTTTCTTTTGTTCCATGTTTTGATGGTATCTGGTATATATCCACAAAAAAGTTATTTCAAGTTTGAATTTTATTAACTTAATATTTATTTTATTTTATATATTGATTGTTACACAAAATTTTCGCGTTTTTAATATAAAATTTAGCTCCAAGAAGCCCTATATAATATGCGAGCATCTGGGCCCACTACTTCGACATCAAGGACGGTTAAAACTAGTACGAGTTCCACTCATCAATCATTTAATGATAATTATTCTGAGACTAAAACTACAGGATCTGGTGCTCGTAAAAGACCCGCATCTCCTGACGAGCCTTCATCGTTTGATTTCTCTTCTGCAGGTCAGCAACAGTCAAATAGCAGCAGCAGCGGTTCTCATGGTAGAAATAATTCGCTTTCTCGTAGGTCTTTATCTCCGCCACATAAAAAAGTTCGTGCAAAAGCTGTTGGTAATTTACCAGAACAAGACAACGAGCTGGCCTCACGACAACTGATGGAATTAGAATTTCGTAATGCCAGTTCCAACCAAGTAAATATACCAAGAACAAATACCCCGCTGAGTAATGTTCAGGGTGAATTGACTCTTCAACCAACTCCTTCCACAATTACTTCTACAAGGCACTATAATAATAATATATCCGCTTCAAACCTTGGAATGGATACCCCTTCTACTGCAAGAAGTACTCATTCCTCAGCTTTACCGTCACCATCTCTATCCCCTATCATTGGAGGTTCTTCCTCTAATGGAACAAATCAATTTGATAATTTCTTTGCTGACCACACTGGCCACGAAGAAGCGGACGGTGATGACATAACTGTTGATGAACCTGTGAGCCATCATGAAAATTGGAGTGTTCAGCAGACAAATAATATGATGATTGATTCAATTAATACTCCTAGTCTTTGGGATTTGAACACCATGTTGGCCACATTTGATGCCTTACCATCTTCGATGAAATCTTACATGCTTTTCCAACTACTTAGGCGCTGTCGTACCAATACCCTTCAATACGTTAGTAATATTATTTTGCCCGCATTAAGAAAAGATTTTGTTGGAATGCTCCCACTTGAGCTTAGTTTACACATTGTAAGATATTTAGATGCACCTAGTATGTGTAAAGCAGCTCAAGTAAATAAAAGGTGGAGAAATGTAATAGATGGAGATAGTTTAACATGGCAGCGTCGACTTATGGCAGATGGTTTTGGTGTTGATGAATCAGAAGAAGAACGTGCTATTGCCGAAAATTGGGGACTTTTACGTTCAATAAATAGCTCACATAATAGAAGCAGGCAACTAGACGGTACCAGTAACAATAATGAAAGCGGTACGTCATCTTCCGAAGAAAGGACTGTTGTTGAAATTGATGATGATGACACTGATAATATGAGAATTGTTACAGATGAGAATAGATTAGAAGGTTCATCAAGATTAGCTACTACATATAATCTTAATGATAATAATAATATGGCTGTGGATGATATGGATTACATAATAATTGAAAAAAATAATACTAATGCGTTAGAAATAGATGAAAATGATAATGATGGTTTACAAGATTCATACACACTCTCACCTACAGGTACTGATGAACAATCTTCTTCAACAGGTGCAAGCTCCTCATTGTTCGTTAATTCTTCAATACAACAAGATAAGGGAAAAGCCAGAGCAGATGGGGATTGGAGTAGTTTTAGAGTGGACGAACAAGAACCTCATCAAGACGATGATCGTCCATATGATGGTGACGATAGTGATGTTGACGCAATGTCTCAGGAAAGTAGCGACCGAGCTGAACTTTCTGATGAAAGGCTTCCTCTACCGCCTTCAGCTGACCACCCTTATAAAGCTATTTATCGTCGCCATTATCTTATGCGACAAAATTGGCTTCATGGACGTCATAAACACATCTCATTTCCTGGTCATGGAAATAATGTCGTTACTTGTTTACAATTTGACTCCGAAAAAATAATTTCAGGTTCTGATGATCAATGTATCAATGTTTATGATACTGCTACTGGTAGATTGATTAATCGACTTATAGGACATGATGGAGGTGTATGGGCACTACAATATGTAAATAAAACATTGGTATCAGGTTCTACAGATCGAACTGTACGTGTTTGGAATCTTGAAACTGGTGAATGTACTCATGTATTTCCAGGACATACAAGTACCGTTCGCTGTCTCCAAATTATAATGCCACAAAATGTTAACACTAATCCAAATGAACCACCCATTGTGGAACCACCGATTCCGCTAATCGTTACTGGCTCAAGAGATTCAACTTTGAAAGTCTGGCGTCTACCAAATCTTGATTCCGATCCACCATTTCAACCTGCCATCCCTTCATCGCCTTCCGATAATACGCAGTATGCTGATAATCCTTATTATCTTCGTACACTTTCTGGGCATACACATTCCGTTCGTGCTTTAGCGGGTGTTGGTAATACTTTAGTTAGTGGCAGTTATGATTGTTCGGTAAGAGTATGGAACATTATGACCGGTGATTGTGTTTGGCGATTACATGGGCATCAACAAAAAGTGTATTCTGTTGTACTGGATGCTAAACGCAAAAGATGTATGAGTGGTAGTATGGATGGCACCGTAAAAGTTTGGAATTTAGAAGATGGAACAAATATATGGACATTGGAAGGTAAATATTGCAAAAAATTATTTTATGTATTTATTAAGGAGTCGATCTTGAACATTTTTATTGACAAATTTTTTCAATAGGACATTCTTCTCTTGTTGGTCTTCTTGATCTTTCACATGATTATCTTGTTTCTGCCGCTGCTGATTCAAGTCTCCGTATTTGGAATCCCGATGATGGCACATGCAAACATGTTTTAACCACACATTCTGGTGCAATTACGTGTTTCCAACATGATGAAAGTAAGGTAATTTCGGGTTCGGATGGAACACTTCGCATGTGGGATGTTAAGACTGGCCGTCATGTGCGTGATTTATTGACTGGTTTAAGTGGCGTATGGTGAGTCAAACGTTTTAATTAAATTTTTTTTATTTTATTTAAAAAACTTTTAATTTTAATCTTCTTATTTTACATTAAACAACAGGCAAGTCAGATTTGATGAACGCAGGTGTGTGGCTGCGGTTCAAAGAAATTCAGTGACTTGGTTTGAAGTTTTGGATTTTGGTATATACGGAATTGAGGAAGATGGATCACAAGGAAACAGTTGCATGGATGAAAATGGTAATTGGGTTGATAGAAGGATAGTCGTACTGAACGGTGGTACTGGTGAAGAATAATAATAGAAAAATTTTAATAAAAATATTAAAAACTAATATGATGTACTAGTGTAATGAAATAATGAAATTATTCTATCATAATTTGATAATTTTTGTTAATATTTTAATTACTTACACTAGAAGGGCTTCAAGTTATTTACACTTGTTTCTATATACAAAGACTTATGAACTTAAAAATTTTTACCTCAAAATTCTTGACATTTATATTTTATTCATCTTTACTTTTAATTGTTAAATATATCATCTATTACTACTAAGTTACACTAAAAAAAAAAAAAATTTTTTTAGAGTATAATATATATAGTTTTTTGAAAAGTTTGTAAGATATCTATATCTAAAATTATGCATGACTTTTTATTTTTTACTTTGAAAGTATACCCTTGTATTCTTGTATTTTATATTTTTTCTTATTTTTTTACAAAAGCTAGAAAAAAAAAAGTATTATCTGTGAAAAATTATTATAATATTTTTATAATTTATATGAGTTATGATAATTGAAAATAAAAGTTGTATTCTTTTTTAATAATTATTATGTAAATATCAAATTTTTTTATTTTAGTACTAGTAAATTTTTTTTTTGAGTTTTACAAACAACTATCGATAGGATGATCTGTATTTGTTTACATCGGGTATAATACTTAAAAAAAAAATAAACACATTTTTGTGTTTCCAACGGTTTCAACGTTATTGTTTTGGTAACATTTTTTTACTATTAACTTTTTAGGTTTACGGTAAGGCAATAAATTTCATAAATTTATAAACAATCTCCGATTTACAAAAAAATTTGGGCAAAAATATACAGTATATACCAAAAAAGATTGATTTTTTTGTAAATGCAAAAAAATATATTTCGGATAATTACAAAATAATGAATTGTTTCCAAAAGGACTATAATAATAAAAATAATTGATTCTATTATGACTTTGAACAATTTGAATAGTAATGTCATTTAAATATATAATATTAATGAATGGATAAAATAATTGATCATTTGAATTCCCTCTTCTGAATAAAAATAGAGGATTGATTAAAAAATATGCATTTGAATTAATAAATTTTTTAGGTTGTCAATTAAACCTATTCTCATCATCATTTGCTTGATTCATTAAACAAAAAAAAAAATATTTGTGAAAAATTTTTTTTTTTTTTTAACTAAAATGTTTTCATATCATTTTCTTGAATATTCTCATTTAATTTCTGTACATCTTTTTGATTATCATCAATAATATCTTTAGTATCTACACTAACACTCATTTTATCAAAGGTAGCAAAGTCCATATTATTTCCTTCTTCACCATCTGTTAATTTTGATAATGTCACTGTATCTGTTGATTCTTGTTCATGTGAATTATCAATAACATTTGGTTGTGAAGTGACTGAATTTAAATCGTTTTCGTGCTCATCCTTAACATTGTTCACTGAATTATTAATTTCTTGAACATTTACATTTGTGTTAGGAGATTTTGGGTTCATGGATGAAACTTCTGTAGATACCTCACTTGTATTTGGGTTTGTAATCGTAGTAGCAACTGCTGTTACATCATCAGAAGTTTGTGTTGTATTTGATACTTTATAGCCTGATTGAAAATCTGCTGACCAATCGGCAACGGTAAGAAGTGGCTTACGATTATCTTGCGGCCAATTAGGATTATCCTAATGTAGAATAAATGTTAAACAAATTAGCTAAAAAAAAAAAAAATTAGAAATAGTTAATATTAATATACTTTAAACAAAATTTACCTCATCATCACTATCACCACCCAATTCTTCATCTAAACCTAAAGAAGAGCGGCGATTGTCAAAAGAATCATTCTACACCAAAAATATCTTAGTAAATATATTTATAAAAAATGTGAAAAAGGAAAAAAGAAAAAAAAACCCATTAAATACCTCAAGCATACTAGTATTTGGAAAATTCCCTCTCATATCAAATTCATCCTTGTCAAACTCATCACTAAAAATATTAGAATCGTTAATAAGTATTCAAAAGATCAAGTTAATAATAATAACAATAATAATAAATATTAAACCAACCCCATCCACCCATCATCATCATCATCGCTCTCATCAGATGACCCAAATTTATCTGGTAAATCATTTGTAATTTGTTGACATAAATACCGCGCAAACTTCAAAATTAAAATATAATATTATTAATATTAATAAAATAACAAATTTTAAAAATAAGTGGAAAAAAAATTATAAAAATACACAAACTTGATCGCTCGCCATATCGCCACCGTCAACAGCTTCAATGGTATCATCTTCTTCTTCCTCATCTTCGCTTTCTTCACGACTAGGAGACATACTATCGTGGTTACTTGGTCGCGCACCACCTAATGCCGCACGATCACGATCTCTCGTCTCGCGTAATGTTTTGGATACATATTCTTGCCAATCTTCAGCCTCAATATAATCTACAATAATAACGTAATATAACATTTACATATAATAAGAAAATTTTCAAAAAGGGAAAAAAGTGAGTGATTATTTAAAAAGTCAAATTATTTCACTTTATCAAAGTAAAGAAAGCCAACCTCTCACTTTCTCTCCTATTTCAACTGCATATCGATCTAATAATTTAACTACTTCTTCCGAGACAAAAGTTAAATGTCCCATATAACCTAATCTAACACCCTTTGGTTCTTCACTAATAATACAGAGAATAATAATTGATTAAATATATTAAATATGTTTTTTTTTAAAAAAACTAACATGAACCGAAGAAATATGCGACATACACTTCGCTATCATTTAGTCTTTGTGCGTTTGTAATACGTTTGGTAAGATGACCATCAGTAAAAACCTTTAAAGAGAGATTTACGTTTAGACTATGAACATTCATTATAGAATAATTAAATATTAAATATTTACTGAAATCGCTAGCGCTTTATTATATCCAATATCCATTCTTCCATTAAATATTTGTGCAATCATGTCATAAACCACGGTGTGTAGAAAATTATTCCATTTAAAATTAAAGAATAAGTCCTTAAATAAGAAATAAAAAAAAAAAATTTATCATAAATTTCATAAATTGAAAAAAAAAAAATTATTTTATGAATCAAAAATATATATTACCAGACATGTTGGAATAATTTTGTACTCAACAAATTTGGACTTTAATAAATCACCAACTGGTAGTTCTGATGACGCCGATCCATTGAAACTGTTAGTTTGTGTTTCATAATTTGTTGATTGTGGTGCCGGTGTTTCTTCAACAATTTCCATTAATATTGGTGAAGAAACAGGTTTTGTGGTTTGTTCGGTAGTTAATTCTTCTTCTTGTTGCGAGTCTTTTTGCTTTGAATTATCAATTCCTTGAATATCCATGGCGGTTGAAGATTCGTCAACTTTTTCTGTTTGATAATTTGCATCAGGATCATTTGAATTTGATGCTTGTTCATAATTATTGTAATCATGTTTTAATTCAAAGAATCCATTGGTAGATGATGTATCATGTCGAATAGTATTAAGCAAGCTCATATTTGAACAATGTAACAATTCTGCAAAAAGTTCACAAATTCTAAACCTTTCAAATCCAAGAGGTACCATTTTACCTATTGTTGTATCGATTTGACCCGACTATTGGATTTAAACATTTAAATATTATAATAATAATTAAAATTATCCGAGAATGACTTTTAAAATAAAAATACCACTGATTTAGGTTTTTCCAATAAAGCTTTAAACTCTCCGATACGATTAGCTAAGACTCTTAACATATCACTTAAATCAACCACTGGATGATGATGCTGTTGTTGTTGTTGAGGTGCCAAAGATAACATTGCCTCCTCATTATAGTCGCTATATTATCGGCGAATTAAAAATATATAGTCAATAAGATTCAGATTCTTGTTATATTATATATTTTTTTTTTCATAGATTATAAATGTAACAAAGAAAAAAAAAAAATTCCGTAAAAGAAGGAAAAAAAAATATATATATATATATTTTTCCGCATATACCTATTATTTTTTTGAATTATCTGAATAAATATGTTTACTCCATTAGTTAATGTAGAAGTTGAATTTAGAGCTACCGGATGAAGCATATAATCGACAAGTCGGGTTACTATTTTTTCACTTTAATTATAATTTTTATTAATAACATTCGTCATAAATCTTTTTTAACGATAAAAAATTTATTTATGCACACCTGAAAAGCGCTCTACTCAAAGCATTCGGGCCGATACCACCTTGCTCAGGATTCGTTGATTGAGAAATAGCAATAATATCAATTAGAACCTGTGCAGCGGTTGAATGTACCTAATAATTTTATAAAATAATTTTTTTTTTAATCGTAATACAAAAATTTTACAAGAAAATGGCAAAGTTATATATATTTTGTTCAATTACGTCAGGATCAATATTCGGATCCAGCCGAGAAATTAATTCTTCAATAAGCCCTTCAGAATTCAACCACTATATAATCCACGTTCAATAAAAATAAATAATCATTAAGATATGAAAATATTATTTTAAATTAATCTCAATCTGATACAATTACCACTAACATCAATAACCCCAGCACCTTCTGGATATTCCTCAACACTAATTAATTTAAGCAATAAATCCATAATAGCTGAAGTATCCATATGAGTTAACATTTTTTTAATGACATTGGGGATTGATTGAATAAATTTGACCATCTTTTTAAATTAAAAAAATCAAGTGAGTTGAAAATGATTGAAAATCATCATAAAAATGAATTGATCAATTAATTTACCTCACTCATCTTTTTTTGCATGAATACCACATTAACTTTTGTAAAGTAGCTTGCTTGTAAAGGATTTAATGGAGGAGGACGGTCCAATAATTGCCAAAATGAATTAAGCAAATCTACATTGTCAATAACGGCCTCACAAATAGCCCAAATTTCACAAGATAGAACTTCGCACGCAACATAAGGATATCTTTTTTTTTTAGAATTAATGAATTAATATATATATATATAATTCAAGAAAGCTTGGTTGTCTTGAACAGACAAATTAAGATAAATTCATTACTTGAATCTTTGTTTATCATCCAAATCGTCCCTAGTTATATAATTCAGCAATTGTGACAGTCTTACAGGCTCACGAAGGCTGTAAAATTAAAAGAATTGTTAAGGATGATAACTAACTAGTAATAAAAATTTTTTTATAAATAAAAAAAAAAAAAAAAAAAAAATTTTTTTTTTAAAAAAAAAAAAAAAAAAAAAAA
>JADRCO010002946.1:0-11627 GCA_021464525.1 Rhizophagus sp. LPA8_4_AMF
GGGAAAATTAAGAACATACCAGTTAATGGAGAGCTATTGAAAAAGTATTACGATTGAGACCCGAGTTTCGATTCCATATTTATCGAGACCCGAGTTCGATTCATGAGATTTATGAGGACATAAAATATTTTGAGGGGGATAACTGTAGGGTCTGGACCTACATAGTGCGCAGTACTATTTAGAGGGATCTACATTATAATTAAATTAGGTGTTTATTTTTAGAAATGTATTTATCAAATGATCACCTCCGTAATGAGGCTAAACTATTCTTGTACATTTTAAGGAGTTCATTATTTTGATTGGTTGAATTAGGGAATATTTTATTTTAGGATATATAAGAATTTAGAAGGATAATTATTTTGATTCGCTATATAAGGAGTCATTTTTACCTTTAGTTGAATTTTTACGCTTGAAATATAATTTTGTAGAACTTGGGAAAATACTAATAAAAAAAAAACGATTTTGTTAACAATTGTAATTGATCCTTGTGGCACAGTCATACGACTGACAGGTAACACTGTGGGATCAACCTTACACTGGTCACATTCGAAGATATCAATAGTCTACACTATATTTGGAAATTAGTATTACTCGTATCAAAAAATTTAATAATTTGAACATCAGAAGTTTTAATAAATTTAATAAATTTCAAATTTCGGGAATTTATTTTTATTTGGGATGTTATCTTTGAATCCCGGTAAATATCGGACCGTTAATATTCCAATTTCTACGTGAAAATTTGAACTTTATACACATCTATTTTAAGAAATTTAAATGTCATCAACGATAACAAGGAAAATAAACGTGAAAATATGACCGATTTCTTTAATAAAAGAAATGATTGTAAAATACTTTTAATAAATGACGGTTGAAAAAGGATTCTTTTCATAGTACAATTATTAATCCCTTTCATAAATTACTAATTTTGTTACAACTTCATATTGAGAATAATTGATAGTAAATTGGAATTTATTTCATTTTGTATAGTAAAGTTATTTAATGACTATGTGACAGAGAAAAAATAAATAAAATATCGGCTTTAAAAACAAATCGAACTTTTAAATCATTCCATGATATTTTAATATTTTTCAGAAACATCCATAGTTTCTTTACAACTTCTTGATCATATGCAACTTTATTTGGTTCCTTTTCAATACCTTCATTATAATATTTTCCCGTTTCTTTATTTTTGAGAGAAAATAGAGTATTGATGGCACCTTGTTCGGCTGTTATTCTCCTACTTATTCTTATAAGAAATCTAATTAAAATATTCGAAAGAGTGCCATTTAATGACTTATATTTTGTTCGAATCACACCAGGGTGAAACGAGCATGTTGTAATATTTACATATTTAAAGAAAAAAGTTATAAATAAAAAATGATTTTTTTTTATAATACTTACTATCGTTTTTAACTAAACGGCCTAATTCCTTGACAATAATAACATTTTTTTTAAAAAATAAAAAATCAAAATAATATAATTAGTAAAATTTTCTTATTTATATTAAATGAAATTTGACTTAAATATTTACCATCAATTTCGTATTTCCATAGAATTTAAGATGATTCCAATAATTACCTTTTTCAAGGTTTAAATTGTTAAAATCAGAAACTTTTTTTGATGGTCCTTTTTTTAAAAAAAAAAAATAATAATAAATGTTAGAGACAAATATAAACCATTGGACTTCAAAAAGGTACCGTTAGACGGTACCCAAGCTGTCAAGCAACATTACTATAGTAAATGGAATTGATTCCAAACCCTATGTAACACCACTACTAAAGCCCTCTGTTGAACACTACAAAATTCTTTGACTATTGTAAGGAAGGTACATAGTTCCTTCTCCTTTAGAAGCAACAGACCTTACAACGGATGCATCATTTCAAAGAACTTTCATAATGCAACAGGAGAGCTCCGCCTGAAACCTCAAAAGTTGTAACTTGCAACTATGTAAATTATGTAAACTTATTTTTGAAAGTTTACTTACTGTATTTGTATTCATAATATTAAGCCTTTCTTCATGTATGTAGTTGAGATTCCTTTGTGGATGGTATTTTAAAATCTGTTTTTTAAACATTAATCTTGTGTATTCTCCAGTTTTTTTGATGGTCTTTTTTTTTAAAAAAAAAAATAAATGTTAGAGACAAATATAAACCATTGGGCTTCAATAAGGTACCGTTAGACGGTACCCAAGCTGTCAAGCAACATTACTATAGTAAGGAATTGATTCCAAACCCTATGTAACACCACTACTAAAGCCCTCTGTTGAACACTACAAAATTCTTTGACTATTGTAAGGAAGGTACATAGTTCCTTCTCCTTTAGAAGCAACAGACCTTACAACGGATGCATCATTTCAAAGAACTTTCATAATGCAACAGGAGAGCTCCGCCTGAAACCTCAAAAGTTGCAACTTGCAACTATGTAAATTATGTAAACTTATTTTTGAAAGTTTACTTACTGTGTTTGTATTCATAATATTGAGCCCTTTCTTCAAGTAGTTGATGTTCCTTTGTGGATCGTATTTTGAAATCTTTGTCATAAGCAAGTTGATATTTGTAATAACCTATATATATTATTATAATGAAATAATAAACAGAACAAGATACTGGGTTTTGTACATAAGAATTATGAAGTAGCCATTTCACAATAAAAGTGATAAGCTAAAAGAAGTAAGTAAGTTGAAGTTTTTTGAGGATATATAATTATATCCTTTATAAACCTTTCTGAATATATTGTGACTAATAACAAAATAGACTCTTATTATTTATTTATTCATACCACAATACTTTTTAATATTATCTAGAAAACACAAACCATCCGTTGTATTCATTACTTCCTCAAGTATCTTATGGTCGTCATTTTATACCAATAGGATGTTCATTACTGGCCGGATTGTTTTCTATACAAGCTCCGTCAAACTCTATTGAGAAGGGAAAACAAGTAAATATTCTGCCATGGCATGACTGTTCTCGACTTAGTCAAAGATGCGTAAACCAAAAGAAGAACGAACAGTAATAAAACTGCTCTCAACTTGGAAAGTGCGTAAACCAAAAACTACAGAACCATAAGAAACAAAAAGCCCAATGGGTCTTATATTTATATAAAAAAATATGAGGCTTAGAAATGTGTTACGCGATTTTTGTACTATCGAAATTACAATATTAATTTTTACTAACTGTGACTCATGATGTGGCGTTACGCGATTTGTTATTTTACTATTGATATTACTAATTCTGATTCAATATCGCATAATCATTTCGATTTTAATATACTATCAATACTATCAATTCCAATTCCGATATTATTGAGAGTATATATAAAGTATCAATAGATTTCTTCAGATTATTAATTGAAATAGTAAAACTACACCAATGTAAATAATACTAGGTAAACGGGAACCGTTGAAAGTCCGTCGCATAATTAAATCATGGCGCAGTGGCTTGTTTAAAAATAAATAATGCGTTACAAAAATGTGTTACAAATAAATGTGAGAAGGGGTGGTATAATTCAAAAAAGGGAATTATAGTGTGACGTAGGTGGAAGGAAGGAAAAAAACATGGGTTAAACTGGTACTGTGAATTTTACTAGTTCGCTACAGTAAATAGTCCTTCGCTAAAGCTCCGGACAATTAGTTATACCCTGTTTATGTAAATTTTAAAATCCGTTACAACGGAACTCAAAAATTTTTAGCAGTTATTTATTCCTTTTTATCTTGATTATAAGTAGTATTACGACTATTACCCTTTTTTAAAAAAATTTTCATTAGGCTGAATGACTCAAACTTTTCTCCTATAGTGAAATAGGTTATATGATAATTTAAAAGAGAAAATTCAAATCCTCTTTATATGTTAGATATGTTTGGAAAAATAAATACGTATTATAAGTGCATATAATTATAATGATGGAAAATTATCCATAGTCACGTGTAAAGAAATAAATACTTCGTGTGCGAATAAATACATTTCGCAAAAAAAAAGTAAATGAATAATTTACTCCTCCCATTTAATTGCTTTTATTATGCTTTTTCAATATAATGTTTCTCAAGAAAATAATTAAAAAAATATTTGCTAATCGTTCCTCATTAACTGAAGAAATGATGCGGGACAATGGTAGTTCAAAGAATAGTAATATTCTAAAAAATTTAAATATTTAGATAATTAAGATATTCATTGTAAACTAAGCTAATAAATTTATAGATTATAGAAAATAAAAGAAACGAAATAAATAATTAATTATTTGGCTTGAAACGCTAAAATAGGGTGCATCACTAAATTTTCAGCAACCATAACTGTGGTAATATGTGACGTCCAGATGGTAGGTTAAAAATTTATTTGCTCGGTAGACGCAATTCATTTAATATATTTATTAATTTAATTTAATTTAACCTAAACCGTACGGCCGTGCCTATTATAATATACCCGAGTTACTTCTTGCACTATTTATCGCAGTTTTCAGAATTCTGTGTACATTGTGATTACTGAGTGATTATAATTACAGGACAATTATAGGACGATTACAGGACAACATTGTCCGATTTTTGTCCAGTAATCGTCCTGTAATCTAATAATTTTTTTATCAGATGATATATAGGGGGTAGCACAATTTTGAAAAGCGCAATAAACCTATAATTAATAATATACGAATTTTTGATTCATTTATATTAAAAATGTGTAAGTTATATATATTAACGTGTTAACAAAACACAACACTATATGAATAATAAAATTTTGCCAAAGTTACATGTCAAAAACCTAAACAGCCGTTTGAAATACCCTAAAATTTTGTTAAAAATGTGAAATTAGACACAATAAATTTAAAAAACTATTTTTTAAATGTTATAATAATAATTTTTATTAATATCATAAAAAAAAAAAATTTCTATTGTCAAGTAGCAAAAGCATATATCAAATTTGGATAAAAAAAAAATAAAAAATAAACTACTCATTAAAATAAAGAATGTCTATTGAATAATTGGATATATGGATATACAATGTTAAATAGTACAATAGAATGAATAAATAAGTATGTGATAAATATAAAAAAAAAAATAAAACTGCAAACCCTTCTCGATTCCTTCTCACCTTGGCACATGAATATTTCCACTCCACATTTTCTATAATGATATTAATAAAAATATAGAAATCACAATTAATTATTTACTTTATATATAATTAGTGGTCAGTTTGGATAGTCTTTTAAAATTTTTCCATACAGCTGTTATAAATCAGTATTGTCTGATTCTTGTCCAAAAACATGATAATTAATAATAATTATAACGATTAATGAATGAATAGTCAATTAACAGTTAATGAACGTAAATTACGGTAATTTCCTGCAAAAATCTCGACGTAAATTTACTATTTTAAAGATAGAACTTTAATTAAACAACACTTTAAAGATCCGATTATTTTTGTTCAAAAGGTTTCTGGGAAAAGTGCTCTCAGTACAATTATGTTAACAAGAAACTGCGTGGAACCATTTAATCTTGTCTTACCGCTTAATCTGAACGTTTGGCGTCAAACAGAATTTTGGTTTTAATTTGTATCGGAAATAATTTTATTTTTACCAAATAACCATTCCTCGCCTGCTGATAATACAACTTACATAAGAAGGAACATAACATCCTTTTATGATTACAAACTATTAAAAATTACCACTTTATTACCTTTATTACGTAGTATAAATGATAATAATATACAAATGCAAAATTAATATAATTTTAGCCGCAGCTCTTCAGCCTGCATTATTTTATAACGGTTGACATTATTAAAAATAATAAAATTCGACTAAAATAAATTAGTAGATACAAATACCTTAATAACAAACTATAATGCATAATTTGTTTGACATTTGATCATATGGTCGCACAGATTAGTCAAATTTGGCAAATTTACTGGAGCTTTATATATAAGTGGAATTATAGTTGATTTCTTTTCTTTTTCGGATTTTTTTTTTTTTTCTTTTTTTTGCAAACAAATATTATATATTGTATTTTGAATTTATTAATTTTTTTTTAAAGTATTCAGTTGTAAAAAATTATTTAGCAATTTTTTTGGAGTGAAGTATGTCCAAACTTAATAAAGATATTCTTTTTCTAATATTTGAAGAATTACAAGACGATTCAAAATCACTCTTTTCATGTCTATTGGTTAATAGACTTTGGTGTGAAACAGCGGTTCCGGTATTATGGAAGAATCCATGGTCCTATAGCAGTATTAATTATAGTAATAAAAGAAATTTATTCGTCGTTATTGCTTGCTACTTATTTGTTGATATCAAAGAATTCATAACAGAACAAGGAATTCAATTACCTTCAAGAGAATCTCTCTTGTTTGATTATTTATCCTTTTGCAGAAGTATTAATGTAAAAACCATAAATAAATTAATTACTATTGGATCATCTTTGGCTCATAATCAATTTTTTATGCAACAAGAATTTTATCTTTACTTTATGAGAAAATGTTCAGAGTTGAGATATTTAGATATGAGATCAATTAATCATCAAATATTTAGTTTTCCAGAAGCTAAAGTTCGTCTTGAATCACTTTGTGAATTAAATTGTGATACATCTATTGATTCTACATACTTTTATGGATTATCACGATTTTGTCAATATATACAAAGACTCGTCATCGTTCATATATGCCCAATACCTAATGATGGAATTGTTAAATTAATTGATGTTCAGAAGAATTTGAAGTATTTTGAATGGAAAGATGATTTTGATGATGATTTTCTTAGAGAAGATCCTTATGAAAAAATTCTTCTTGCACTAGAAAAAAAGGCAGATAATGTCGATCATTTAAAAATATTCTTCCAATATGTAGATGGTCTTGAACGTAAATCACTGCAAAAGATACTTCCTAAATTTCAGAAACTAAAAACGTTAATGATTGAGGATGATTATTATTTTTTTACTGAGGAACAATTATTAAAATTGGTTTATCACGATCTTGAGATCCTTAATATAGAATGGAATGGATTAAATGTACTTTCTAGTATAATCGCAAATAGTGGAGGACGTCTCAAACAAATTTTATTCAAACCTTATGATACTATTGAAATTGAAGATGCATCCTTTTATAAAGATTCTCTAAACTTTATTTGTAAGATCTATGAAAACTGTCCTTCAATTGAATATTTGTCAATTATATTTTCACCATCAAAAAAACATTTCACAGAATTTGAAAAATTACTAAAAGTTTGTAAAAATTTGAAATCAATATTATTAGTTATAACGGATACACACGATGAAGAAACTTATTATGAGAAGATTATGGAAAGTGGAGATGAATTATTAAAAGTATTAATTAGTTCTTCACCGGCTAATTTAAAGGAAATAAGATTTTTTAATCATTTTAAATTTTCTTTAAAAAATTTGGAGGAATTCTTAGTAAAGTGGAAAGGTTATGCACTTTCTATAATTACATCCAATTCACTTTATGAAAGGGAAGACTATAAAAAGCTGATTGATGAGTATAAGAATAATGGAGTAATCAAGGATTTTAAAAATGAATTTTATCCTAGAATTTGCTATAATTTTAATATGTTATAAGCTATAAGTTTACGTTCAACAAGAATTTAAAGTATATTTTATGAAAGATTTTGGTACATGTACTCGTTTACTTGGAGATCAGAGAATTATATGCCATTTCATAATGTTCTAAATATTATCAATTATCAGAAATGATCCAAATAATTAATAAATTTACTTCCCGTCATTTTTGGAATTTTAATCATTATGTAAAAAGTAATTACTCAGTAGTAAGAAATATTTTTGTATATAATAATTCCAACCAATATGAATTTAGATAAATATGATCCTATAATCAAAAGTGTACGTCATTAACTTCTTTGATATAAGAATAGATGTGCACATGACAATGAATTAACCAGATGCACAGTAAGAATATTCGATCATATCAAACTTGTTTCTTTTTCTCCGATCGATAGGGGCAAATTCAAGTCTACCTTATAGATTAGATATATTTCATATCCACATTTAGTATTTCAAAAGTGCTTATATTATCCTTTAATAAAAAATAGTTAGTTATTAAGTACATATAATGTAATTGTCCCTACAATTTGTAAAGAAATAAATACTTTGTGTGCGAATGATTGCAATTTGTAATTATAAATAAATAAATAAATATTCATATTCTTTCTTTTGTTCTTTAAATTGCTTTTTATTAATATTCAATAACATTGTTCTCAAAAAAATGGTAGGTGATATAACCTACGTTGTACGTACATTTATTTTATCATCTTTTTAAGAGAAAAATCAACTCCAAATAAAAAAAAAAGATACTTGTCAATCGTTTACCAAGAAATAACAGGACAAAAGTATCCTTAGATAAAAATTGATAACGATATTATAATAAATTTAGAAAATCTTGATACTACTTAATACTTATAGCCAATTTTATTAGGCTAAGTTTATAAAATATATATAGTAAATCAATTGTAGTAGAAATCAATTAATAATAAAGAAACGTTAATTAATTTATTTGGTTGATCATTTTTTTTTTTTTTTTTTACTACAGTATATTGCTGCTTAACTTAACTTTAATCACACTTTGGATCGCAGATCGCACTTCAATCACACTTTCTTTGGGTTATTAAATAACGCTAAATGACACTATAAATACTGATAAAAAATGCCTTTTTTTATATTTAGTGACAATAATTAAACATGCATCTATTACCCACATTGGACTTACGTGTGAGAAATCGGCCCGATCTTTACAGAGAAGCTTCCTTTGTCGCTTCCATATTTTGATTGATAGGAAAATATTTGAACCTCATGCAATAGTACATTTATTAAATGGAAAAACAACAGGTATTACCAAATGTCTAAAGAAATTAAATGAAAGAAGAATATTCCCAGATACAGTAAATTAAATTTCATATTTGGGCAGGCTCAAAACCTTAGCTATTAATAACCTTTTAAATAAAATTCAAAAAAGTTAATCGAAAATTTTGTTATTAACAAACTTTATTCTGCCACAAAAATGATAACAAACAATAATAAACGTTGACCTTTAGAGTCAACATAAATAATTTCGCTTATTAGTATACTTTAAAAGATTTAGCTTTCTTTATTATCTCAGTTTGTTTATCGATATGCTTTGTAGTAAAGATAATTAAACAAGAGCTATTACTAAATGATTTTCAGTAAATTTATCCGTAATACGGTTTTATTTGATTAAGATTATGATGCAGACTAACAACGTCATAGTCTTAGTTTATTTACTTTCAATTTTTTAGTCTTTTGTAAGACATAAACAATTTGTTTAGAAAACAGAATATTCGCCTACTAATATAATTTATTCGTATTGTAAACAATAAATGATTAATTTTGGTAAATTATAATAAAAATTTGATTCTAAAATTTTTCCATTTTTATATAGGTGTTTCAACAGGTTCCAAAAATATCTATTTCTAGGCCGATCATTTAACGGTGAGCTGAATTACAGGAAAAAAAAAAGATTTGTTTAAGTCAAAATTTGACATTCAAAACCAAACTTTGACGCTTTTAAGGAACGGAAAAAAAATGCACATAAAATATGTTTCTTTTAAAGTTATATTTTTTTATTAAAGATTTTTTTGAAAATTTTTAGTTATAAAGTCACGAGATATGTGTATCAAACATTTAATCACCCGTGTAACTTAAGTATTTTCTAAAATGACGTTCTAAAAATAAAAATATGAACTTTAAACGGAGATTTCTACAGGGAAAAATTCCGGAAAATTAGTTTTGGCAAATAAACAATAAGGCTCCATTTGTTGTACAAACAATTATGTGCGCGTGTTACTATATTGCTTACATCGCTTATCTATGGCATATTGTAATTTCTCACTTTCTAAAATCTTTTCTCCTTTTGCAAAAAGTCATATATATAATGATGCAAACCAATGTATCAATTAATAATAGACGATCCAAGAAAGTTGAATATCCTTTTTGGTTTGGAGGTACACAATTTTTTTTTTGCAAATCTCAATTTTTAAAACTCAAAATAACAAAAATAACATATTTTTTTAAGGAGTAGCATCATCATTGACTTATGCAATTATCAATCATCCGTATGATAACGTTAAAATAAAGTTAGCAACAAGGCAAATAGCAACAAAACCATTTTTAATTTATTCTGTAGAAACAAGACCATCAGTAGTTTATTTAACGGTAGAACATATAATAACAAGTGAAGGTGTCAGAGGATTATATAGAGGATTATCTTCAGGAATACTAGGACAACTTACTTATTCTACGTTGAGATTTGGTATTTATGGAAAATTAAAAAATTCTATACGAAAAAATCAAGGTGAATAAATTTCATATTTTATCTTCATTATTTTTTTTTTTTTCTAAATTTATTTAATTAAAACTAACATTTAATATACAATACAGAAAATTTGCCTTTTAACAAAAAAATTATTTGTGCGTCTTTATCAGGATGCATGGGAGGTATTTTTGGTATGCCACCATTAATAGTTATATCTCGTATGCAACAAAACGAACAACTTAGAAATTTTGGTGGATTATATCATATTATAAAAAATTATGGTTTTAAAAACTTTAAAAGTGACATAGGAAGTTGCACCTTAATGACTTCTTCTCAACTAGCTTTTTATGATCAATTTAAACAAGCGCTACTTTCTACTAAAATTTTTAAGGATAATACGATGACTCATCTTATTTCTGGTATTTTGGCGGTAAGTTATATATAATATAGGTGAGGGGTTGTTTGTATTTTTTCATTACTAAATTTATACTTTTATTAGTCATTGGTTACTACGACTATTATATCTCCAGTTTATCAAGTTAACAATGTAATAAAATTATCGTCAAAATCAATAGTAAGTTTATTATATTTTTTGATTGCTAACAATTCGACACACCTGACATACTACATTATACACCCTAACCAGGAGAGATTAGTTAAATTAAATTGTCCATCTATGAAATTAACTTGAGTAGAATTTCCTGAAAATAATTTGCTTCTGTTTAATTTATAGGGCTTTTTGGAAGTTTTAAAGACTTTAATCCGTGAACATAAACCTTTAATGTTACATAATTGGGTATTTGATTTTTTAAAACTAGGTCCAGCTACCGCCGTCACTTCTGTGATATTTGAACAAATGAAAATATCATACGATAACAAGCAATTATATTAGTGTTGACACAGTGTACTTCCGCAGAAAGTTCCCATAATCTACGCATAGAAAAAAATCGTATATAATCTTCAAGTGGACTAAATGATAAATTGGTTTTTTATTGTGTTGCGAATTGTGACGATCGACCATTTTGATAATGGCAGATAATGCATAGCGGATAGTTTCGACAAAATAAAAATATTTTGTGTTACAAATAAAATTAATGATACGCTGAAACATTATTTATTTGATCAAGCTTATGTTCCACAAAATATCCAATTTGGCAAATTTACCGGAGTTTCATTATATAAATGGAATTTTGTAGTTTTTTATTCTTTTCTTTTCTTTCATTTTTTTTGCAATTTACCGGAACTTTATTTCGGTATTTTATATAATAAGTGGAATAACAATTATTTCTTTGTCATTTTTTTTTTTTTTTTTTTTTTTTAAATCAATTTTTTTAAATTTTTTTT
>JADRCO010002947.1:0-11625 GCA_021464525.1 Rhizophagus sp. LPA8_4_AMF
TATGAAATTTTGAATATATATTCTGTAATGCCTATGTTATTATATATTAAAATTTTAAGTATTGTTATTACGTATAATTTTGAGTAATTAAGTAAAATAGGAGGTCTGCTACTTTTGTTCAGGTAGTGTAACATATTGGATAAGTGCTGAAAAAAAGGACCAATTAGATAATAGATTTTATTGTTTATTTGATCCCTTTTTCTAGCATTCATCTTATATATGATATACATAAAATGTCTATAAAAATATTCAAAATAGGTCACTGTATATAAAATATACAAAAAGTATATAAGTCCTTTTTGTATATTTCCTATATATTTATAAACTTTCTATAGATATTTTATATATACTATATATTTTACATTTATTTTATACAATATGTTTTCTAAGCATTTCTTTTTTATAGAAGAAATATATTTTATAAATTTATTGTATAATGTATTATAATAAGAAACTTTCTTTAGTCATATTTATGAACATTTTTTTACAAATATTTTTTTATTAAAATATTTTATTTTTTCTTTTAATAAATACACTTTAAGTCTTTATAATACGCTTTATTTTTATTTTATTTTCCAATTACTATATAGCGTTGTATACAATATCCTTCTCAAATAGTATATCCCTTAAATAGTACCAGGGTACTATTTAACTACAAATTTTGATATTTTTGATTAGTATTTGGGGCTAATTCTGGCCAAAATTTGATATTTAGCTAAGGTTATTCCTCATATAGTACCTTCTTCTCACTTAATATTCTCTCCTCTCCAGGTACTATTCAATCTAAGTAGTTTTTTAAATAGTACAGAGATACTATATGTAGCACTATACAGTAGCATCATTTTAACAGAATTTTTTCTGTTTTTAATAGAAACATTTAACTTTAGTATAATTTTTTAGGATTTAATACTTTAGAACTTGCCAGTTTTTAGAAAACTGTAGAGATTATATTATACTATAAAAACTAAGGATGGTAAAGTCCTAGATCCTAGACCTAAAGACCTGATCTTAAGACCTAATTTGCAGATCTTTAGGTTCAAATTTTGGACCAGAAGTGGATCAGATCCTAAAAAGTCTTGGCCAATAAAATATCGATATATATTAGATAAAACTCAACCATTAAATATATAGGTCATAAAAGATCTAAAAAATACACTGCAATAGTACTGCAATATTGCGATTCATTTTTTTTCTATAAAATTAATATAGAAAAATGAGTTGCAATACTGCAATTCACTTTTTTTATATAGAACTAATATAAAAAAGTGAATCATAATACCGCAATTTACTTTCTTTATAGAATAATATAAAAAATGAATTGCAATACTGCAACTCACTTTTATTATATAAAATCAATATAAAAAGTGAATCACAATACTACAACTCACTTTTTTCATATAGAATTACCATATTCTTCCAAAAATAAGCAATATATTTTTGTTATAACGTTGCTTATTTTTGGGTAGCTCAACTTTTTTTAAATGTATAGCTAAAAGTTTAAATTTCGTATTAATAAAATGTTAAATAAATTGGGTTAACATAACTTCTGTGATCACTGATCATTTAACCTGACTTCCGTGATCATTAATCATTTAACATGCATCACGTAAAAGTCACAAATTAGTTAACACACCTGTTTTACTACGCCAGTTACTATACCAAATGCAACAAATAAAAAATGCCAAAAAAGTTGCTTGTCATAAGGTAAAACAAGTTGTCAAACATAAAAGAACTTCATATTCTGTAGAACAAAGGATGGAAATTATTAAATACGCGGAGGAATATGGGAATAATAAAGCGGTAGAACACTTTGGTATTTATCGTAGTATGGTAGGACGTTGGGTAAAAGCAAGTTTGACTTGAAATATTGAAACTAATGGAAAAAATAAGCGAGTTGGTTCTGGCCAAAAAGCATTTTTTCTGAAGCTGAAAAAAGGCTGTATAATTGAATAATTGAGTAAAAGAAGCAAGGTCTAGCTGTATCATATACAATCTTACGAAGTAAAATGTTAGAAATTTTAAGGGAGATGGAAATTCTAGAACTTTATAGTGAATTTACAGAAAATTTCAAGACTTCTCATCGTTGGTTAAGAGGATTTTTGAAAAGATACAAATTGGCACTGAGATGATGCATTAGAATCTCCCAAAAGCTCCCAAGTAAAATTCAAGAACAGTTGGAAAAATTCAATCAATTTGTAACTAACCTTAGGATCGAAAATCCTATGAATTGTAAAATATTTTTAATATGAACGAAATGCCCGTTTAGTTTGATATGGCTGGTAACTTTACTATAAATCCAAAGGGTGAGAAAACAGTTCATATTCGCGTAATAGGTAATGAAAAAAATCAGTTCATCGTTATTTTGACATGTGCTATAGGTATTCCTTTTATTTTAAACCATCTTTCATTTTGATATAATGATTTGCACTTTAAATCAAATTTATTAAATTGCAATATCATAGATGGGACTAAACTACTGCCAATCTGCATCTTTAAAGGAAAACGAATGCTGCACAACGAACAAGTTCCTCCTGGTATTGTAGTTTAGTTCCAAAAAAATGATTGGATGGACTCAAGTTTAATGTTAAAGTACATTGATTACTTCAATGATATAAGGTCAAAAAATGGCACTTGAAGGAATCCAGTAATGTTAATGTATGATTCATTCAAAGGTTATTTGGAAGGATCTGTAAAAAAAAATTTCATAAGAGTAGATTCGATCTGGCAGTAATTCCTAGTAGTTTAACCAGCATTTGCCAGCCTCTAGATGTTTCAATAAATAAACCATTTAAAGACAACCTTCGCAAAGAGTGGCATACCTGGATGGCAAGTGGTGGTGTTGGAAAAACTATTACGAGAAATCTTTACCACGCTAGATTGAGTGATGTATGCTTGTGAGTAAAGCGTGCTTAGGATGCAATCTATAATGAAACAATCATAGAATCTTTCAAGACTTATAAGATTTCAACAGATTTAAATGGATTAGATTCTGAATTGGAAATAAGTGATGATGACGATGGAAATAACGTTGATGATGATGATGAAAGTAGTGATAATGTGAGTGATAATGGTAATGATGATAATAGTATTTATGATAGTAATGATAGCGAAGATGTTAGTGATAGAATAAAGCAATTAACTGTATAATTTGGTTATGGTTAATATTTTTATATTTACCATAATGTGTATGTTATGATAGTGACACAGCCAATTGTTTGATATAATTCATTAATAAAAATACGTTTTCTAGGGCTGTTTGAACTTATATTTATTATTTATAAATCTTTTTATTACATTACATTTTTAATGCGAAACTAGTTAATATTCAAGATTGTTGCTTATTTTCAGGTATTAATTATTTTAGATGTTGCTTATTTTCGGAGGTTGCTCATTTTTAGAGAAATACGGTAATATAAAAAAGTAAATCACAATACTGAAATTCACTTTTTTTATATTATAATCACTAATATTTATAATCACTTATCAGTTATCACTAGATTCATAAAATGGACTAGGTTCTAAAACCAGGTTCAAGACTGGTTCTAACAGGACCTGATTCACAGATCTGTTCAATAGGACTTATAGGCCAAGGTTAAAAAAGTACAGTATACTAAGCAAAATTTTAGTACAGTACAGTACAGTACATACAATAAATAGTACTATTTTATACTGTATTATATTATTTTATATAAAAAAATTAAGAATAATTTTTATAATTTTTGAACAATCCTCTAAACCATAATTTCGCACAGAAATTTTTTTTATTTTTTCACTAAAACTTTTATTAAATATGTCCAAAAGCAAGTTAAAACTAATAATAAAAAAGTTTCTAAAGTTACCTTTATACACTTGTGGGCCTAAACTGTTAGAAAACTTTAAAGAAACTGATAAATAAGGACTTTTAGCGGTGGTCACATTTATTTTAGAGTCAGTTTTTATTGACAAAAATAAGCACTTATTATTTACCCCTTTAATAGTAAAGACGATAACTTTTATAAGAAATAATTGAAAAGTATACTAAAGGAAGAATATAAAGCAAAGGTTGAAGACTACAAAAAACTGCAGACTCTATAAGACTTAACAATAGCTATATCAAATCCATCATTTATAATACCATCATAAACTATAAAGCTCTTGGATTTCTTATTTTTTGTTTTTGGTTGAGATTCTATCTACAATAACTATTTCAACAATTATAAACAGATTTAAAGTGTATTATATATACATATGAGCAGATTTGTCTCTTCAACTAATTATAACTAATTCTACCAATTAAATAGTTCTCATAATTACTATATTTAGTGCAAACTACAGTAAATCTTACTATATATAGTAATTATGAGAACTATTTGATTGGTGGAATTAGTTTATAATTAGTTAAAGAGACAAATCCGCCCATATGAATAGTGAAAGAATTAACACCATTACTATATAATTAGCTGAAAAGTTCCTTTGGTATGTGATTGATTCATGCATTATTATTTGAAATTCCTACTTTAGAGATTATATACAGGTAACAATAGGGTTATGTGAATTAGCATTATACTTTTATTATTATTTTGAGGGTATGTAGAGGCTATAAAAATTGCAGTGTAGCAGGTTCTTGCACAACAAGTTTCATAGACTATTAGATAGTTCTGCACCAATAGTGCACATATAGGGTTTACTAGAATGGCAGATGGCATTATATTTAATTATATTAGATAGCTATTTTTCATTTCTTGTAATTTGTAATTTACATTAACTCTAATAAAATGTGACATGTGTTACAGAAATATAAAAAATTTATTATAATAAAGTTATTTTATTACCATTAAAGTTAAATTTTAATATATATATATATATAATTAATTAAATAATTAAGTAATTAAAATTAACAAATTAACCTTAACTCATATTCATACACTTGGTAACGAAATGATAGTTCTATTTAAACTAGGATAGATTATGTGTGACTTTGCAATAAATGGAGCAATTATCTGTTACATAGTGACATCATTTCATCTGATCTAATTACACAAAGTGACCATAAGATTGTTACGTACTATTTATATACAATGAATATTATCAGAAATTACAATATTTCACAAAACTATCAGAATAATAATAAGAGAATCATATATGAATATGACAAAATGAATGACGATTTATAGAAGGCATATGAGAAAAAAACAAATGATCTTTTTGATAATCAACCTTTGTTAAATCAACTTAAATACAATCAACAAAGTATAGATAACATATGGAAATTAATTAAACAGTTAATTGACGAGGGTATGCAGAACATTATCCATACAAGAAAATAACCTACCAAATGTAACTCACCTCCTTACAAATAACGTTTAATTCTGCCAAAGTATTATATATACCTTAGAAGGTTGCAGAAATTCTCATAATATTGTAAACAACTCATTAATTATCCTATTCTGTTAGATAAAATTAATACTAAGTATAGGATACATTTTACTTATATTGCTAAATATTTTTCTGATATCAATTTGTTGCTTCCAGATTCGCAGATTTATAGTACTACTACTTTCTTAGCACAGATTAAAGCAACGTGGATTACTATCAATGAGACCTATAAAAAAGAATATCAGGATAACAAACTGTCAACAATACATGAAGCAACGTCACAATGAACATCATATATTAGAAATAATCAAAAGAGAATGCTCAATAGTTTACTTAACAAATATAAAGAATCCATCACGGTAGATAGGTTAATGGTGAATGCTAATGGATCACAATCACTAATTACAGATCCTGATCAAATTAGGCGTTTAGCCCCTTTGCAATATGCAGAATTACAAAAGAAACGGTCACATGGGTTTGATAATTTACCACGAGATTGGAAGCAGATATATCATCCTATCTCTAACATTGATGATAACATCTATCAAAATCTTTTAGAGACACCTAGTATGGAAGAATGGTTAAACACACTAGAAAGCTGTAATGATAAATCACCTCCAGGAAGTTCTAATATAGGTTATAAACTGCTTAAAAAAGCAAAACGTAATACACAGGAAGCCTTCATAAAATTTCTCACGATCATTTTTCAAACATCAATTTTTCCTAAAGAATAGACAATTTCACAAATATTTCTGATCCCAAAACCTAAATCCTGGCAATACCAACTTAATAATACGTGTTCAATCCTATTATTAGAGTATTTACGAAAAGTTTATGTAAAGATATTCTCCTCTTGATTGAGCAAGGTTTTGGTGGACAATAATATATTTCAAGGACTTAATTTTGCTGGATTTCTGGGCAGTTCCACTAATGCTCCAATACATATAACTAATAATATTATTGAAGACGCATACGAACAAGGCAAAGAATGCTAGATTGTATTACAGAACATGGCCAAAGCCTTTGATTCAGTTAGAATAACACCATTGAGACACGCATTGAAATGAATTAAAATTCTGTCCCAAGTTATTAACTTTACCATCAACCTCTTTAATAATCAAAAGATGCGTGTCATCACAGCTTTTGGTCTCTCAGACACCTTCACAGCAGGAAATGGTATCGATCAAGGTAAAGTCATATTGCTGCTAATATGGAGAATGTTTTATGATCCTCTTCTTTTCAGGATCCAAAATGACGAAGGTCTAGGCTATAAATTAAGTGTAGATTGGCCTGCAAATATTACTCCCCAGATTACTAAAGTCAAGATTAGAATAGCCTGTACAGCATTTGCAGATGATACTGCATGGATCTGAGTAACAAAACGCAAATAGAAAAAATTACACAGTTTTCTTCAGAATTTTATGTTCTGAATGATATCAGGATTAATGGTAGTAAATTTGAACTGATTGTTATTAATCATGATAAGACTCTAGCAGGAGACCCCTTGATAACTCTAGGATCAGATAATGCTCTAGTTAAAGCTAATAATCCTAAAATTGCTTCAATATACTTGGGTACAGTATATACCTCAGAAGCCATAAGTCGTCGACTCATATTCTAGATTTGCTCAAATAAGAAGTCTGCGAGATTGTTTTAATAAATACAAACACATTACTGTTGCGCAGCTCATTTCCAAAACTCACACACTTGGCCAAAGCTGTCTTTCTTATAGAAACAACCTGTGGTTTGATCCATAATCTCTTCTTACGATTGATTAAACACAAAATGGGCATTTTGTCAACAGCTAATAATAATATTATTACACACTGTAGAATGGTTAGAGGCCTTTCGTTTTACCAACATCTTATTATCAGCCAAATGACCGATTTAATAATTTGATTAAATGATATGCATTGGAATGGAGAAACAACATGCCTAAGATTACGATATACTCAGCTACAATTAGAACTTAAGGAATGTCTCCTCTCTGCTCACCCCAACTTACTATTACAACATGATTATCAGAGAAATTCGCGTTTAACTTACTAAAGATTTTTAAAGATCAATGTTATTTCTTTAGGTCATTTATAGTTCTTGACTCATGAAATATCAACGCAAATAGTCTTACCATTTGAGACATTTTGACCAGTGTTGGCATTTACTGGAAACTGAAAACATGTATTTCAGATTGATTTCAGTGCTTTTTAAAGCACTGGAATTAAATTTCCACATTCCAAAGGCCATTAGAATCAATATAGAATCAAAATTCCAATTTTTCAGATTCCAGATTCCAGTAAAATTTTCATTGGAAACCAGAATTTTTCATCACTGATCTTGACTAAAACCATTGAGGAAAATTTATCTACTGGTTCAACAGACAATAAAGCTCTAATATCTTCATAATTGAAAAGAACTACTTCTTTCATTAATTCACATTAGCCAACTTTTAAGTAGTGATGGTACTCAATTACTCACTTGGCACAACTCAAATATTTGCTTGGACTAACTATCAAGGGTAGACCTCCTTGGTTTTATAAAAAATTATGCTTTGTATTAACTAACAGTCTGTCACTCAAGTTATCATTACAATGGCACGCATGTCTCCAAACATATATTAATATATTTCTAGTAGTTAAATTATTTCTTCCTTCTACAGACCATCGTAAGAAAGAATGGGTGATTTTTAGGTGCAATGGCATTAACACATTTGGAAAAATTATTAAAAAATTTCAGAGTCTGGAATGTATCTATCAACATTGGTTTCAAACTGAACATGATCCTACCATTATTTACCCATGTAATAGATGCTCCTTGTCATCACAAAACACCACGAACACAAATCAATCATATACAGCATCATGTATCTTTTGTAGTGTCACATGTTCAGCTCAAGTTATTCAGGTCGCTTCACAATCAAGTGGTCAAATTCCAATGAATTGCATGATAATTCGTATCCCTCTTCCTGATAACAAGCTATCTCTTTTTCATGAAGTTACTACTTGATAGTAATACGAACTTCAATTGCTGTCCTTGACAGCAAATTCACCAGATATTACGTTAATAAAGAAGTGGATTTCAAACGATATATTAATTCAGGACTTCAGTTATTGTCATTATATTATGTCATAGCAAGCTAATGGTGACTTTAAAATTTATACAGATGGTTCACTGGATAGATACAAGGGGGATATGAGTGGTCACATTATTATGGATGCAGGATGAATTCTACGTAGTTCTAAAATCAGCTTTGATTGCAAGATTACGAATTTTCCTTTATCTACACGCCCAGATTTATTAGCGATCTTTACTGCTATTTTGGCTACTCCTAACATCTGTAAATTACGTATTTTTACTGATAATCATGCTGCCATAGATGGAATTACTTATGCTAAATCACATCTGACTAATAGTAGACATATACTCAGACAACACAATTTCTGTATCATTTATGCAATTCTGGAACTTATTAAAGACAAAGGTTTACAATTTGATTTAATTAAAGTTAAAGGTCACTCTGATGACATATGGAATGACGTGGCTGATTCTATTGCAAAACAAGCTTTAACTTTGAGTAGAATTAATTTAGATAGATGTATTAGTGTAGATAGATTATATTCTTTATTTAATATTCTCTTTTATCTATGTTGGAATGGTTATATAATAGATAGGGATATTAGGGGGTTTAATAATTTAGTTTTTAAATATATTATTTCTTCAAATTGATCATATAATAACTATTAGACCGGCACCTTTGATTATAACAACTTAAGGCACAATTTATTTGAATGGAATGCGTTGTAGGATTTTATTCAAAGTGTATCTCATTCTAGATGTCAATCATTTACAACAAACAATTTTTTACAGTTTTCTATCAGATGCATCAACAATCTTTTACTCACTATTAAAAATTTACAAAAATGTTCCATGCTCTATAATAATTTCAAATGTCCTTCATGCAATGAAGATATATAAGAATCCTTATCACATCTTACAGTCTGTTCTGCTCTACAATCTTCTTGAACCACTTTGAAAGACACTATTTTGGAAAAAATAAAAAAATGTGCTAACAAACGTACTAATGTTATTTTAAATTCTCAAGTGATTAACCAGGCGATTTTTGAATACAACGATCCTACATTAACATTACTCAAGCAAAGGAACCGTATTGAACTTACTAGGAGATTAATTTCAACTACAATCACCACCAAACTTCGCAAACTAACATCACGATCTTTGACAAATCACCTAGTTCAAAAAATCTTAAAATCTTTCTTTTTTATTTTTCACAAATTAATATGGGTTTCAAGATATAAAGTTATGATATGTTATGAGTTAAGAGCTAGTATTATAATAGCAATAAAACGGGATTTCCAACAATACCAATCACAAGTGGATCCACTTACCTGAAAATGGACATTTTTGTCAAGAATCAATCAAAAAAAGCTAGGTTTGTCTTGTTGCAAGGATGCAATTGAATTTTTTATTGTTAAAGGTATAGTTTCTGTATGGGGTCAGAGGGGTTTTAAAAATTAATTCTGTAGTATAGCAGATCTTTGGATATCAAGTTTCTTAGACCATGGGGAGGTTCCTCTAAGATGGAATGCAGTTCTGCATTCCTATCCATGTAGAAATAACATCCACCGACAGTGCACATATGAGGTCCTGTAGGATGACGGGTGGTGATATAATTAATTATATTAGATAGCTTATTATATTCAATTTGTTTGTTTATTGTAACATTAACTTTAATAAATTATATCATATACTGCAGAAAAAAAAAATAAAATAAAATAAAATTAACAAATTAAAATAAGAGAAAAGTTATTTATAATTGACTATTAACAATTGAGAAATAAATTATTTACCTTCTTCCAATTAGATTAGTTAACAATTTACATTATCATTAATAATTATTTTAATACCTTAATAAAATCTTAAACTATACTAATTTAACTCATATTTGAATTTCATAGAATTTATAGATAAAATTGCATATTATAGGAAATTTTAAAAATTTCTTATCCTATATATAGTTGTTTCCAAAATTTAATTGGCAAATCCAAAATCCAAAATTACAAAATCGTAATTAATTATGTAATTCTGTAATTATTTACGTGTTACAAAATTAATTATATATTCTGAATACTGAAATTTGTGTAACTATACATGTGAAATTGCACATATCTCAAAATTTAGTAATTTGTTTTGGATGATTTTACTACCATTCGATTTGTCTCATCAAGACGAATCAAATGGTAGGCGTTTCATCTCTCTAGCATTAATATTGATGGAGTTATGTTGCTATAAATGTTTAATAATTATTGATGTTAGAGCACAATCTAGTGATTGGATTTGAATATTCTTATGAGCATTCGATTTGTCTCATTGCAACGAATCGAATGGTAAGTGTTTCATCTCTCTAGTATTAATATTGACAGATCTATGTTACTGTAAATGTTTAATGATTATTGATATCCGAGCACAATCTAGTAATTGGATTTGAATGTTCTTACTACCATTCGATTTGTCTCACTGAAACGAATCTAATGGTGGTAAAATCATCCAAAATGAATCACTGGATGCCAAGTTATTATTTGTTAAGTTTTTAAATATAATTCAGTCAAAATTAAGGTTAATTCTGGCCAAATATTTTTGTAATACAAAATTAATTACAGAACTCGAAATTAATTATGAAATACAGAGTTTTGAAAACTCTTTCCCACTCCCTTTTTTTTCGCACAAAAATTGTAATTTTCTGAAGAGGGCATTTTTGCCCTTTTCTTCTATTGAAACTTGGTATAGTTTCTATTGCTTATTTCTTCGCCTGCTGTTTCTACATACTTTTACTTAGCAAGGCAATAATTTTTAACGTGGTCTTAAGGGTTTTCTAAGAGTTGTTTCTTTATTTTTGAAAAATTTTCCTTTATTTTTTTTGTTGTCCTTTTTTCCTTTTCAAAAATACCCACCCGTTTAGCTATTGCTTGCATATAGTTAAACACCACTTACATTCCTTTTTACTTATTTTAGTTATGAGTAACGTCACATCATTTTTTAGATCGTCCAAAAAAGGCACTGATATTAGCCTATCATCTAAATCTCATGAATCTTCTCTGGATTTAGATACGCCCATCAATGACATTGTTGATAAATGTCATGTGATACATTTTAAGTTCAACACTATCACCATACCAGAATCGAAGCACTATTTGGGTAGTAATTTTTACTTATTGGATCTTGCTGGAAAAGACAGCTGTATCTATACTACTGAGG
>JADRCO010002948.1:0-11622 GCA_021464525.1 Rhizophagus sp. LPA8_4_AMF
ATGCTATTCTATTATTTTATCAGTTTAAATTTGTATTTTACTGCTTAATTCTTAATGTATAAAATTTTAAAGTCACATGATATTTTTGTGGTTTATAGGTGACGCACACCATACAAGCTTCGGTTTTAGGTAAGTCTTAATGTGTCACAATGAATAGCTATTGATCTGCGAACACGTTACACAAATCACGAGAAATTCTCATGAACGTAATAATCCTCTACTATTCCAAAAACTTTGCCCATAACTAACCATAATTTCTTGTCCTTTTTTAATTTTTTCTGTACCTGAACAAACCCAAACACCCATTTTTATTTCACCTGTCTGTACATCAATAAATTCATGAAATATACAGTTTGGTTTTTGAAGAATACCACGATAATCATTTATAAAGCGGCCTTCGCTCCCTATGAATTGAATGAAATCCTGTTATATTGATCGCTTGCAAATAGTAAAAAATTTCTAAACATAAAGATTAATTCTAGGAAGTTCGAATCATGTGATATTCAAAGGCAATTAAGAAATGTTTACCTTGTCTATATCCATCAATACAAAATTCATCGCCAAATCCCAATACATAATCACTTCCTTCTTCACCTCCAATTTCTCTTTTTGTAACTTTGCCAGTATAACAAACGACTAGATTACATTTTTTAATGTCTTTGTTAGCAAATAATCCATACCCAGGATAAGCGGGATGATCATCTGGTAGTTTCTTTATTCTGGCATTGGGATTTGGCATCGGAGGAGATGTAGAAAGTGGGAGTAAATGTGATGATGTGAATGGATTATTTGGATGGTTTGATTTTGGAAGAGGGAATGAAAAAGGGTTTGGGGGTTTTATCGAAGGAGGAAAAAATTCATTGGAGGTTAGATAGGTTATATTAGAAGGCCAATTTTGAGGAACTGAAGCTGACTTTGTAATTTTCTTGCCCATACTTATGAACTGATAAAAAATCCATTTAAACATGTGATATTATGTGACATCTATTATAAATTCAGGCCGGGCCGAATTATGTCCGAAGAGATTTTATTTATTTGACCGGTACTATGCATAATGTCTAAATTTATTTGTTAATGTCATTATAAAGCATACTCCATAATAAAGTTCTGGTTACTAAATTTAAATTTGTATCCATTTATGAAAATTTTTTTTTTACACTTTTCAAAAATTCACAAGTCACAACGATCTAACTTTTTAACTTGCAGTTTTAAAAATGAGTGAACGGTAATTATTAATTTAAACAATTAATTTTCTTTTGGTCTTTAAACTAACCTTATACTTTATTTAAAAAACAGTAAAGTTTTAAATAAATATTTTCCTCCTGATTTTGATCCAGCTGGTAAGTATCTTTTTTTACAGTGTCTTTATAATTTTTTAAATTATTTTTAATCATTAAATAATCTTTAAATCCTAGCTATCCCAAGGAGAAAACAAGCTAAAGATGCTCAGCATAAGGTTCGACTCATGACACCATACGCAATGAGATGTGATACGTGTGGAGAATATATTTATAAAGGAAAAAAATTTAATGCGCGTAAAGAAACCGTAGAAGGGGAAACTTATTATTCCATAAAAATATTTAGATTTTATATAAAATGTCCCAGATGTTCAGCGGAAATTACATTTAAGACTGATCCACAGAATACGGATTACATAGCAGAGCATGGAGCACAACGTAATTTTGAACCATGGAGGGAAGAGAGATTAGCAGGAGAAGAAAGTAAATTATTAAAAGAAATGGAGGAAGAAAATAACCCAATGAAAGCTTTAGAAAATCGTACTATTGATTCAAAAATTGAAATGGATGTTTTAGACGCATTAGATGAAATTAGAACAAGAAATGCGAGAAATGAAAGAGTTGATGCTGATGCTTTATTAGACAAATTAGTTGATCAAGATAATGTTAAAGAAAAATCTCAAGAAGAATTATTAGAAGAAGAGGATAGTAAATTAGCTAAAGTTATATTTCATAATATTGATGGTGATACTGTCAAACGAGTTGCCGATGATGATGAACCAGATTTAAAGCAATTGCTCTCTGATTCTGCAAAGTCTTTACTTTTACCAAAATTTTCTTCTGATGCTAAAAATGATGTGGAAGGTTCGTTAGCCAAACGAAAACAAAAACGCCCTGGATCTGAAATTGGAATAGTTGTTAAGAAAAGGAAGCAGGCTTCTACAACATCACCCATAAAAGTTGAATCTTCAAATTTGTCTAGTACCACTAGTACCACTATAAACATTGATCCTAATTCATCTACAATCACAAACAAAAGTTCTAATTCACTAGGTGATTTATTAGGTGCATATGGATCGGATTCTGATAACGATGATTAAGTTAATAATAATAATAATAAATAATCTTTTTATATATCTTTAGAATTTTACTTTTCGTATTTGTATATTATAATTTTTTTTACCGTGGTTTAATCGATGATTTTTTTTTTCATTTATTATTTGTTAAATTATTAAAAAACTAAATACCAAAATACAAAAATATTAATAGAAAATGTATTATTAATAAAAAAAATACTTTTTTTCCTTTCCATTTTTTTTTTAAAAAAAAATAAACTAAAATAAACTAATTACATTTCCTAAAAACAATGAATAATAATAATAATATAATAAAATATCATCCCCAATTTTGCCATTCCTCAATTATTACAATTAATGTGGTTTTCTAAATTAAATGTATATATATTTTTTCTCTAAAGTTTACCTTGTAAAATCAATTCTATACTATTATTAATAAATTCTTTTCTTGATGACATGTCAATATTAAATACTGCAGTTAATTGTTCTCGAACTATAGAAAAGAATAAAAGAATGCGTTAGGAAAAAAATCTTTCTGATAATATAATTATAATACTTATACATACCTTGTTTTTTCGTGATGCTCATTAAATTAGCGGTTTGTAATATTTGTCTAATTTCAGCTAACACTTCTTCGTCAGTTGGACCACCATCGATTGAATATGAACTTATAGGTCTGGAAGGTGGATTATATTCCAAATCTCTTGTTAGTAAAGGTGAATTTCTTATGTCATCGCCAGAATTACTATAAGCTCTACTCATTCTATTAGATTCAGATGAAGGATAACGTGGTACGGGACTTCTTGACCTCGGTCTTCTATCAGCCGGAGCACTTAAATTTGTATCCCTATAATAATCACCACCTCCATATTGACTACCGCCATAAACACTACCACCACCACCACCACCACCATATTGACTTCCACCATATTGCGAAGCATTATCATTATAACCACGCCCACTTCCTCTACTTTTATAACTTTGACCACTTGCTCCACTACGTTTTGAATATCCTGATTCATGACTTTCAGATGTATTAACTTCCCACAGTTCTTGTTCATAGTCTGCCCACTTTTTCCTTGGTATCATTTTTTCATCGAATTTTTCTTCATCTGCAGATGTAATAATTTGTTTTTTGCCTTTTTCACCCAGAACGACACGTGTATTACCCCAGCTAAAATCATCAAAATGCCAAAACGAGTAAACTGGAATGAAAAATGAAAACAATGGAAAAGCCAATAAATAAATTATCATCCATCCAACATGTTGCCATTGTCTTTTTAATATAAATATAATTGCTTGTAATCCATACACAGCTGCCAACATTATAAGTGCAATAGTTGGTAAATCTTGTTTATTTGTTGCGACCGCCCAAATCAAATATATAATATAAATTACTGTAGATGGTAAAATGAGCGTACCAAACAAATCAATGAAAACAACGAATCTCATCGAAAAACAACAAAATCCGCACATTTCAGGTAAAAACATAAGTTCCATAAGATTGTGAATAGTAGAATTAATCCATCGACGACGTTGTGAAAGAAGAACAGCCCATCGATCCGGTGCTGCTGTTCTACACATAGCATCAGGCGTAAAAGTCATCTTATACTGAGGGAAATGTTTCATCATTAAAGTTGTAAGATATCGATCTTCTCCTAAAGATAATAAATTCTTTTTATGTAAAGTATCAACATGGTTCTCTGAATATTCCTCAATAACTGCACTTGATATAATTAAAGGACTATTTTTAGTTGGAGTTCTTATACGATACATACAAAAACATCCTGGAAGGCAAGTAACTGATCCAAATAAACTTTCAAATGCTTTAGCCAAATGGTGAGAAATATAATACTCGTAAACTTGAATCATAGTTGTCCAAGATCCTTCTTCATTAATCAAAGTTGTTTCTCCACAAATTCCAATAATTCGGCCATCATGCAACATACAGGATATCATACGATTAAGAGAATCTGGTAAAACTTCGGTATCAGCGTCAACCATAAGTACATATTCGTAAAAACTTGGATTAACTCCTATAACATTTGTCATTTGATGGTAAATTTCCAATTCTAATGGTGCCATTTCCAAATCAAAATGGACTTTGTTTAAGAATCCCATCAAAATAATTTGTGAATCACGTTTTCCTCTATTTCCTGGGCGCGATCTTTCTGTTTCTTGTTTTCCTACTTTAACTACGACAATATAAGGAACAACATGTCCCTCATATTCATATAATCCAGAATATACTTTACCATAGTTAAGTTGTTGCATTCCTTCACCGACAGATTTAAAAGCTAAAGGTTCCGGATCTACTTTAGGATCAACTCCTAAAATATCCAAAACAATTTTTGGTGTAGGTCTATCATTACCGGAACCGACAATCATACCATCAGCAATTAAGAACAAAAGTTTACGTTTATCATCATAAGTAAGTGCTGCTAAAGAATCCATTGTTCTCTTCAAAGAATCTTCACCTTCTGTATAACAAGGAACTTGACAAATAACAAATTTATCATGATCTTCAGGTTTTCTTCTCGCTCCCAATTGTAATGCAGCCAAAAATTTAACAAGAATAACTGAACACATAACACAAGCAGCTACTAACAACAGATAATTATTGAATTGACATTGAAAAGAATCCCTATAATCAATTTTTCCAACATAAAAGACAGTTTCTAAACATTGAAAAGAAAGTTGTTTTTTGACAGGATCAAGAAATTCATCCAAGGCTTTGCCATTAAATTTATCGGAATAATCTCCCCCAGGTTGTTTATCGAAGAAAGTTTCTATTGCGTCATCAAAATAACGGAAATTTTGAACTCCCGGATTCTGTGGTCTATCAGGATATTGTTGATTATATCCAGCTGTAGCAAAATATAATGATAAATCATAAATTTTTTCGTTTACAATTCCCCATTTACGCCCTTGATCAGCTTGGTTTGCAACTTCTTTTCTAGAGTAGACAACATCAGCTTTAAGTCCATTATTAGCTTTCATTGCTACTAGGAAATTATCCCAATACCATCTAGGGTTTGTAAGAGATACTGAATTTTTTAAAAGTGCACGTACACCAGATTGGTGGATCATTAAATTTGCTCCTTGAACTTGACCGGTCGTATTTCTGGAATAATCGACGAATATAAGTGCTGGATTATTAATTAAACTTCCACAAGCATCTGGCTCTCCCAACGGTATTGGGATCATATAAGTTACATCTTGACCACCAAAAGGTTGCATATCTGCCAATCCTGCAGTAAATCCTGGAACTCTTGAATGATCTGTCTTGTGAAATTTGGAAATATCATAGACTTTACCTCTAACACTAACCCAAAAATCATCATCACCTTGATGTGTTGCAACTTCTTTCGGTTTATAAGCTTTATCTTTATTAGGACAAATCAAATTTCCAAAAAATATAATGTAAAAGATTATAAAAGCCGAAAGAAAGAAAATGATAAGGCAAAGGGTAAATTTTTCACGCCAAGCCATTTGTACATCGGGACGTTTCATTTTACCAATCCAAGCAAGAAGAAATGATGGGATCCACCATGTACACAACCAAACGAAACGAACCCACCAAATTCTAGTTTTAGTAGTTGGTATTTCTTCAATTTCTTCTTTTTCATTATTTGTTTCAATATCTCTATTTCTTGTGGGTGATTGACCTTCACTATTTTTACCTCCCCATTCACTTCCCCACATACTTCCTTCCTCATCTTCAGCAAATTGAGCACCCCCAGTTTTTGAATATTCATCTTCACTTTCAACATAACTTTGACTATCTTCATAATAACCTGTCTCACTACTAGAATAATTAGCAGTACCACCTTTTGGTATTAAACGATCCGCAGAACTTGTAACAGAAGCTGTGTTAATACCTCTTTGAGCTGGACCACTAACCAAGCTATCATCATCTTTAAGTTGTTTAGTTTTGGCACGTTCCTCTTTCTCAGCAGCTCTTAATGAATCTTCTAATCCTTTCCAAATCGAATAAGAAAGATAAACATATTTATTACCCATCGCAATTTGATTTTCACCCCAACCACTTATGGTAGCAAAAGCTTCAACTTTTTGTCGGGGATTTCTAGAAGCTTCCAAATTGAGAGAAGCGAGAATTATTTCGTAACGTGTTAAGAAATCTTCAAAAGTATATTGAGAAGTAAACTCAATACGCTTTCTTATGATAATGTCACGAATTAAGAAACTTCTAACTTGTGATTTTACACGTTTCGCATCAAATAAATCAGGTTCATTTGCATCATTTGGACGTATTTGAAAAACGTTCCACATTCTAGTTTCTTTCAAAGTATCAGTTAATTGGTTAAGAGTAGAATAAAGTTGAGTTGTTACAGTAGTAACTTGTTTTTTCTTTAAATTATTTTGATCTTTTTCACTTTCTGGTCCTTTATCACCTTCTTTAATTGAACTTAAACCACCAGCATTACTTTTCTTTCGTTTCATAGAAGGAGATCTCATAGGTTTTGTAGGTAATTGAGCTTTAACAACAGTATTTTCATTCTTTGGATGACTTTCAATTGCTAAAGCAGGACCATTAAATAATTTTCTAATGAAAGAATTATTTGTTTCATTAAATAAATTTATGAAATCAGGACCTAAATTGTCGAGATTTTTATCAATGAATTGATCAACAGTATAGGTAACTGAACCAGCAAAATGGTTAATACCAAATGCACCAGATTTTGAAGAAGTTTTAGGATTATTAACAAAAGAATGATGACTCGAAAAAGTATTTTTTAAAGTGGAAAGTAATTTAGAATCATCAGAAGCTCCTTCACCACTTTGAACTTTAGCACATTCAGAGTCCAATACAGAAATCAATCCACCCCGTATAATTTTTGTAGATCCTGAAGAACTTGAACTATTTCTTTGAGCATTATCAGATTTATCACCACGTAATAATTCGACACATCCATTATTATCCATCGTAGTAATATTAGGTAAAGAAATACCATCTTGAATTATTTCATTATTTATACCAATAGAATCATCAAAAATTTGTTGAAGGACAAAATTTTGTATTTCTTCAGTGGCAAAATTTAAACAAAATTGTTCAAAAGAATTTTTCGTAAAATTTTGATAACCAGGTTGATCCAATAAACCAATAAAATTTGGAGGCTCATCAGATTGAATTAATTTTGAATTAATATGTTCAACAATCCAAGTAAATAAAATGGAATAAAGAGCACGAGCCAAAGCATCACGTTGTTCAACAGCAGCCTCAGCATTTAAAAATACGGTACACAATTCTTTTCCGATACATTTTGTTTTATAAGTTAATGTTTGTTCTAATTTAAATGCTGGTACACCAAGGTATTGAGCTACTAAATCTAAAATATTATGATTTTTTACAGTTGCAGCTTCATCTTTTGCTTTTCCATAACTAACAAATTCAACATTCCCAAGTAACAGAATAGCAGAAAGAATTTGAAATATTTGACCGATAGTTCTTGATTTAAATCCAAGGATCTTGAGTGAAGCTCTCAAATCATTCATTTGAATGGAATCATCAACATCAGGAATTTTATAATATTTTGATTGAGCCAAATAATTATATTGGTGAGGTTCTAATAAGTGAAATTGTGATTTTTCTTCGGGTGTGGCGCCGGCCAATAAATAGTAAAAAACGTGATAAGTTCTTTCATCCAAAGGTACTTCTGTAATTCTTGCTTTATCGAAACAATAAGTAAGAGTTTTTGCGCCAACAATTCTACCACGCTCATTAAATTGTAATTCAAGATATTTTCCAAAACGCGAAGCATTAATATTTTGTTGAGTTTTTGAATTACCAAAAGCTTCAAGAATTATTTGAGCATTTTGAATTTGATTTGCAATTTTTGATTCTTTTTTTGTATGAGTTGATAAAAGTAATAATTGTTGTAAAAGATGACCTTGAGTAGCTGTCTTACCAGATCCAGTTATACCACTATAAATTTATAATAAAAATTAATTAGTAAAAAATATTTATTATCATTTAAATCTTTCGATCATGAAGTTCTCCTTACTTATTTACCTAAATATAACGGATTGGTCTTCAGCAGTTCTTCTCATATGCATATAAACTTTAGCAGCTAATTCATAAATATGAGGTTGTAAAGCTGATTTATTACCAGATGTATCCTTATACCATTGATCAGCATATTCTTTAGCTGAAGCATCGCTCATATAACCCAAATTTTTATTAGGATTTACTACAACTAAAGAAGAGGAAGAGAGTCTAGTGTAAGGTAAGTCATGTTTAAAACGAGCTTGTAATATGGAAACAATATCGTCTTCCGTTGGAGTTGTTGTATTAGTTAATAGTTGTATTAAGTCGACCTTGTCATCTACCGAAGATGACGTTCCTGATTGTTCGGAACCATGGTTCTTTTTTGTTTTCCCCATATTATATTATTACTATAATATTTTTTTGGGGGGTAGGGAAATGATTAATTAATTAATAAATATTAAAAGTTATCTTTTTTTTAATTCTTTTTTCTTCTTTTCTTTTTGCTATACACAAATGTCTTTTTCAGAGGTTATGGTTTTTTTTAAGAACGAATAAAACTTTCTTGTTTTTCTCTATTTTTTATTATTATTATTATTATTATTATTATTTTTTATTACTCTATTTCCAAATTATAATTGTCATATATATTATTATTATTAAGTAAAAGGAAAGAAAGTTCGAGGAAGAAAGGAAAAGAGTAATAGAAAAAAAATTGTAGAACGAAAAATTTTTGTTTAAAAAGTAAAGACGTGCAAGTAATAAATCCTAATACATGTATAATTTAAAAAAATATATATATATACAATAATATGATATATTTAGATATGTTGTAGCTGGTTGTTTGCTCGTTCGTAAAAAAAAAAAAAAAAACTGTTTGGTATTACAAGTTGGTCAACTTAAATTGTAATTGTTAAAGTAAATTATTATATATATATAGTTTTATTTATTAAATAGTAATACTATAAATTAATTTGAAAAACGCGAATTAAATTATCTGATTACAGCCTTGGTAACCCAGCATGAACAACAAAACGAAATTTTTTTTTTTTTTTTTTTTTTAAACGCGATTGAACGTACGATTCTTAGAACATAAATTTAATTATAAGGGGGCGAAGTCGTGAAATTCAATAAAAAAAGAAATTCATGGACAAGGGGATGTGAATGGTACAAGTCAAAAATAAATAGGATTCTAATTAAAGATCATATTCAACCTCTCTGAAATTAGATATAGGCTAATGCATGATCGGGATTTTATTTATTCGGGTAATACAAAATAAATTTCCTTATTTTGTCATAAATTTAGCTTAGCCAAAAAGATATAAATAGTAAATTACATCATCAAATTAAATTTTAAATTTGTTTAAAATTGTTCTAAAAAAAAAATAAAAAAATATAAGGGCTTTGTATTGTTATGAAACGATCTAGTTAGTTTGTATAACCCACATTTTATTACTAATTATAATTAATTTTTTTTTTTAAAAAAAAAAATTAAGTTTCTCGTAATAATTATGGATATTATAATGAATACTTCAAAAATGTTATCGAAATTTTCGAAACAAAAAAAAACATGGTTACAAATAAAATAAGCGACGCGTTTTAGAAATTCAAAACAGTTCTTCTCCTTGCAGTTTATCGTGCATTTATCATATGAAAAAATCATTGACCAAATTGATAATTTATGGTAGACGTTGTTAATAGATTATTTACACTGCATAAGAAACTTATTTCCGCGAAGAACACTTCTCCAAAATTAGTTACGCTAAGTATAAATTGTTTTGTAAGAAAGACATAAATATCATTATGGATCTTTTTACAATGAATATTTTGTATTCTTGAGATCTTTTCTACAAATAATTTTAAATTCTAATCAAAAATCTTAAAAGTTCCATTTCCTTAATTGGATATAGGTTTATAATGAGTTTTGAATGCTGAAACAGTTTCATGTTTAAAGACACGCATACATAAATATTCAATTCGAAAATAATTCAAATGGATGAATCCTGATCCCACGGTCTATCCGGTTTATATCCGGTTTGATAGATCCATAATACGGTAAAAAACTAATATATCCTCAAAAAAAAAAAAGCTTAGTTGCGGTTACGAACATTTACTCATCATTCCACCTTGCGTCTTTGCGTTGTTTAGTTAACCGCAATAAAAACGGGTCACTTTTTCTTTTTAAACAGGCATTAGAACAACTTTTCCTGATGTTAAGATTATAGCTTGCTTTAAGTTGTACTTCCACAGCTCTTTAAAATATACATATATATATATAATAGTTATATACAGTAGGTGAAATGTATAAACTGTAGGTGTACTTATTAACATTAACATTATAATCAGCTTTTGTAATTATTTAATTATAAAGTATTTCCTCCTCATAAAATTAAAATACTAAGATCTAGAATATATTTTTAAAAGAAATCGTACGATTATAGAATTGTTACACAATTTAATACTTTAAATACTTTAAGGCGGGAAAGTCTAAGCCTATAACTTTGTGCTTTGTTCTTTTGCAATTAATCCCTTAGTTTCTCGTGGCTTTCTATATTTTTTTTACCCAAATAGGATATTGGTTTGGCTTATCTAGTTCTAAATTATCTCATTAAATCTCGAACGAGTTGTCAAAAAATTTTGAAGAAATTTATTAAAAACTTCGCCCGAGCCCCGAGGAGATGCCTAATTATGTGATCGATCGGAAGATTAAGTTACGCAATGTAGTACAAAATTTATTAATATAAGTTACCAAATTCGGAATTGTAGTGGGAGTTGACTTTTTTCATGGATATCGTAAATTAGGTAAGGTGGTGAAGTGGTCTAAACTCTTAAACCAATATTATCATAACCCCGCGGAACTGCTGATCAGATAACTTTCCATTGCAGATGATCTGGAACATGATCATTATAATGACTAAAAATGGTTATCAAATAATTTACTGAGTAATAGCATTATAAATTATTTTTAAATTAAAAAGTTAATCAAGGACCCAGAAATATATACAGGGGTAGGGTACACAGATGCGTCGCCATCATATTGGAGTAAAATTTTGATTTGCGTACAACTTAAGATTTTTTCGTCCATATCAAGATTGCGTATTTTTTATCAAAATTTTTATATGTAAAAAATTAGTTTGCGTATTTTTGGCCTAAATTTGGTTAATCTTTTATATATTATTGCAGTTTTCGAATTACTGAGAACTGCACCTTATTGATCAATTATAATAAAAAAGAATCGAAAACACCGAAAATAAGCGAAAACCTCCCATTTTGTATATAATATATGCAAAAATTATTTAAT
>JADRCO010002949.1:0-11622 GCA_021464525.1 Rhizophagus sp. LPA8_4_AMF
TTCTATTTTCGATTTGCCAATACTATTAAAAAGCTTATAGGCTTTCTCAGACCTCTCCCTTCTCTTTCGCAAAGCTTCATCAGAAAATTTTGTTTCAGGAATTTGTTTCCTAACTTCTTCTTCAACGAGAGCCTTTGCTCCGTCCTTACCATAACTGGGTTTTAACTCTTTGTACCGCAAGTATAAAGCTTCTCCAAAGGCAAAATATCGATTGATGACATTCCGCGTTGCATCTTCATTTTTTTCTCAGCTTAGTCTATCATATTAGAGAGATATAAAAAATTCATTCGGCTTGGCGCTCCGGTATTTGATGAAGCATCTGACGCATTCGTTTCTTCCAGGACTTCACCAGTATCGGGGATATTAGTTAACAGCTCTTCGATAAGCTTTTTCAATATAGTAGAAACATCATCCTTATTAGTTGTCTTCTTTTTCTTGCTGGAGACTTTTCGGTAGTAAACTTCCTAGTGCGTTTTTTCTGTGTAGTACTTGATCCCTGGGCGTCAGTTACCATATCATCATCATCAATCTCCATTTCTTCTTCCGGTTTCATATCAGTTGATGGACATATAGGGCATAGCTTTCGTGGATTATCAATGCAGGCATAGTGCACAATATGTTTACAGGTTAAGTATATGAGATGTTTCGGAGGCCCTTGAGGTTGAAGTGGGAAACGAATAGAGCTTATGGGTGGAAGCCATAAAGAAAGGTCTTCGGAACATTTGGCGCATTTTAAATAACTTCTGGCTTGTTGAAATCCTGTATTCTCGATTTTCTCCATCCGTAAGATTGGTGAAGATAGGATAAAGGTTTCATTCATCCTGTTGGATAAAGCCGAAATTGGCGATTCTTGATCAGTAGTAGGAACTTCTTCTATGATATCCACATTCTTTCCACAGTCGGGAAATGGACATGTATTTGGCATGGTGAGTAGAAGCTTTTTTCAACACATATCCTGTGAAAGACATGTCCGCAACTGAGAATAAAAATGCCTTCGGAGGGCGTGTTAAGATTTCATTATTACATTCAGAACATTGGTCTAGTTCTGGAATTGCTTTTTTACTGACGAAATCATCCTCGAGATTTTTTAAGATATTATAAGCAAGTTTTATATGGTTGTCAAGGAGCAGATTGACAGATTCTGAGGTTTTACCCTTTTTCCTCAATATCCTACTTGGTTTCGAAGTCGACATAATGGATACTGGCTTTTCCAATATCTCTTATCAACACACCCATTTTTATAGCACCAGGTAAATGTCCAGGAGAAAGCATTCTCTGGATCATCACTAGCAATTACGCACTACATTTCGTCACTATGTTAATCTGACCATTTCCCTGTAAATCAATAAAAAAATGACGATGGATTAGCATACACATCCCCAAATCTCATATGCGAGATATTGATTGCCGGAAAAAATATCCATACCTGAATATTGTTTTATTGATATGATAATAGTGTACCGGAGACATGACATGCAAAAATAAATGCAAATCAAGTTAGAAAAAAAAAATAATGTGAATATATATATGCAGATCCTACATCGATCTGTGAGAAAATATTAACTTTGCAAAAATCATGTGATAGATTTTTTTTTCTGAAGAATTTTACCGGGTGATCGATTCACATGATCGTCACACTTGATTTATCATGAGATGCTCCATATGTTTATAAAATAAATGTATACAAAATATATGAATTATGATCATAATACAACACCAGTATGAGCAAACAATAAATGCTTTATTAACAGTGATTATATTGTACATTTTTGACGAAACATATCACAACCTAAGAAATTGATACGGGTATTAATATCGTTAAGATCGGAGGATTGGATCGTATTATTTTAAAAAATAATATAACCAGCACATAATAATTGTAATCATTATAACTAATCTAATATATTCTTTTCATTGTCAGATTGCAGAGGTATTTTTTGATCGTTCATTCCATTAAAGATCGGCTGGCTAAAAAATTGAGTTAAAATTTTTTTTGCTTTATATCTAAATATTTCTTCTTCACTCATAGTATCAAAAAAATCTTCCATCAGAGCTATATCGGAACTTACGTTAGAAGTAGTAATAACATGTCTAAGTTTCTGTCTTTTAGGTAATGGTTCTTCCTCAGAAGAGCTTAATTCTATATCTATTTCAGAGCTTTCTTGTGTCACCGGTAGACGTTCAGATGGTGCTTTATTCGCTAATTCTCTCAATTCATTGTTCGCTGATGTAAGATTGTGTCGTATCAATGCCACAGATTCAGCTCTAGGAAGAGTAAGCCTCATAATAATTTTTCCTTTAATCCAAAAAAAATGCCAATCGTCTATCAGATCGGTTAATATAGCCAAGACTGGATGCGTTGATTTTAAATCTGCGGAAATTAGTTCTGCCATGGTTTGAAATGTATGTTTCTTGTTGACAACCTTCTTTAACTCAAAGAGGACTCGGATATGTTTCTCTTGGGCTTGAGAAGCGATAGAATGCCTGTCCACTATAACCAAGTCTGCTGTTCCAGAAAGTCTTATTGGTAAAATATCAGTATTTGTACTAAGAAAACTATCATCACCAGTTGGATCATAGAGCCCGAGTGTTCGAAATGTGCTAAGTCTGAGTATATTCGTGAGATGAGGTTTGTACCTATCATTTTGTGATCTTTCTATGGCATCCGTCCATCCGAAAACATCAATCCTCTCATTTCTCAAATCTAAATCGAGATCTGGAAATTCTATTTCACGTGTTGTCACTTGGTAATCAAGACCAGTAAATTCTTGAATTTTCGTCCAATATCCTTCGGTTATGCCTGATATGTGTACTGAAGATTTTTCTCTCTTTATATCTCTAACATTCTTATCAATCCTATCAAGTCTAGCAATAATTACATCATCGTTTCTCCTAGCTGAAAAGTAAAGAAAAAGGTTGTTAATGATGGTTACTATTCGATTATTGCAGTTTTATTCTTCAACTTGGCGCTCAAAAAGATAATTGTCCATAAGATTATTCCTTCTATTTACCAGTAGTAGCAGGAACAGCAGGTACATCGATGATAACGTGAATATGTCCATTAGCAGGTGTGAGGAATTTCGCTTTAACGTTATCAATAGGGCTCAACAACCGACCACCCAAAGCAGTTACAATGTTGGCATCTGGATTGCCGAGAGCGGTTCGTTGAGGATTTTGCGTAGTAAGATCTATATCAACTTGATATAAACGGAGGTCAGGATAATCAATATCGGCGAAGGCATTTTTCTTCTTAGTATAGATAGTTTCTTTGAACTCGTCAACGGTCGTATTCTTATCATATTTAATCCCGAATACAGAAACTTCTGGATCCCCGTGGACTAGACAGTAAATTGGTACCTTTTTAGGTGGCATGGTGATGTTCAAGAAAGAGATTTTTTTTAAAAAACAGGAGTGGGTCATCATTTATAGTTGTACATGCTGATTGTATATCAAAATCGATGTACAAGTCATGCTTTATAATACTACATATAAAAAAAGGGTTATACGTGACCTCATCTAATATCAGGTGATAAATGTGAAAATTCTTCACAGTGAGCGATAAAAAAATAACAAGACTAAGCCACTGTACATGACGAAATTTCTATGCTATGATCGCGAACTTGAGTTTATTGCTTGAAGTGTTGCAGGTAAGACAATATTCCAACTTATCTTGAGAATACAACTTCGCTAATTCAGGATTATAAGGGAGCTGATTCCTATTTTCGCAGTACCATGAGTCATGTAATCCATAATTCCCATGTTTTCCATCACAAATAGGGCATGGTGAACTTTACGGCTGAGGTGATGCAAAATTATAATTATCAATCCCTTTATAGCTATTTCGGAATTTCAAGTATGGGAAGTGTTTTAAGACAGATTTGATAATTAATTCTGGATCAGGTCTGGCTTCGAAAGTGATAGGCCCTTCTTCTTCACATTGCTCGGGAAGAGATGATACTGTTTTCTGGCATCGAATTTATGACCTCCAATTCATGTATTTCTGTTAGTTGCCATGGCTCATTTCCAGTTTCTTTTTTATATCTTTTGTATAATTTGGAACGAATCTTATCTGTCAAAATACTTGGTAACCCAGTTAATTTGGCATGCCAATCCAGATAATTGGCGGTTAGTATTTTAACAGACTCAGTCATTTTCCTTTTTATATGACTGCAAACAATTTAAATCCCTTTTTTCTCATATAGACCTATTCATTTGAAAAAAAAGATTAAAATTCCCAGACTATTGTGAAGCAATGAGACTACGCAACTATCTCAATTTCACGCTGTTCACATTTAATAAAGTAAGATCCTGCTTTATACCTACCTTCTATTTCTTCATCATCATGACCTAATTTGCATAATGGGCAGATGTAGTCCCCGCATGATGTCTCATCAGTCATCCCATAATAATCAAAATTTTCACTACTACCTTCTCTATATAGATTAGGATATTGATCCAATATTTTGTTGTGAAAATAGGTGCAGTCATAAGTTGGCTTAGATTGTGCACGTTCATTAGTCTGATTGGTTTTTGATGTAGGTGAAGTGCTTATCCCGACATCTTTCGATTCAGATTCAGCTGGCAAATCACGTGTGCATGAACAATTGTTCATGCCAATCAATTTTTAAGATTTGGTTAGTTCATCAGTATAAAGATTTATTATATTCTGGATTTGTGCATCAGTTAGTCTGGAGATTACATCAGCACTAGATGTAACCACTTCAATTTTATCTATTCCTATTCCTTTAAACAAGGTATAGATGTTTTTAGCCTTTTGTGTCATCTTACGCAAATACTCTCTCTTTTTACTGGGAAGATACAGCTCCATTTCATCATAAATCTGCGTTCTTGCCATTTGATCACTAATATTATTTTCAGATCTAAGTGTTACAATCTTTTTTTCATATTCCTCACTATAGTAATACTATCGTAATTTTTCTTTCCAACTGGTCTTTTCAGCCTTGTCAAATAAATGAGCTAAATGAAGTACAGAACCTGAAGTTAGGTCAGCATTGACTGGGACATCTGGAATATGTTTGCTAGATATAGAATTCGGTAAGAACATAGAATTATAGCATTTAATAAATTCAAGTAATTCGCATATTAAATCTTGTTCTACTTTTTGATTATAGAGAATTTTTTGGGGTGGAGTGTCCTGCTTGTTTCCAAAAGAATCACAGGGTATCGCTGATTCTGCAAATGATTCCTTTGGAATCAATTCTTCGACTACCTGTTCTGGGGGAGTTACAATTCCAGTGCTAGTCGTAGAGAGGTCTGTTATACAACTGGTGTTAATTGCTGGGGATGATTCCTGGACAATCAATTCGCCCTGAAGCTTTTTTTCCCACTTTCTCTGCCTGATCTCATTGCTAACCTTTCTCTTATACTCCTCATCCAAGAAATCATCTGTCTTTTTATCCTCCAATGACTTAGTTTCTGTACGAATAGGTTTGCATGTATTAGAATTAAATGTACTATCCGATGTATTTGATGGCTTTGCCATCTTTTCTAGTTTACCCAGGCGAACAACATTGTTGGGATTTTCGATAGAGCTGGCATTGGCTGATGATTGTTTGATTTCCTTGATATCATCATCCATTTTGGCAATAAGGTTGGTCTTTTCTTTATCTCTCTGCTCTAGTCTCATAAACCTAGCTTCATGTTCTTCCAATGCGCACCTTAACTTTGCATTCTCGGCCTTGACCTCTGCATTCTCATCCATAACCTTGATATATTTGGCCTTAACCTCAGCATTCTCAGCCTCAAGCTCAATGATGCGTTGTTTCAATGAATCAAGTTCAGATGACATGATAATATTTTAATGCTCTATAATGCTAGTATTCAAAATCGGAAAAATATGTAGGCCATTTTGGCTGATCGTGAACAATTGTTCACACCGATCTCTTTTGCCAAGAAAAAAAATTATTAATAGGGGTTTATGACCATCATACAAGTAGGCACGATCCCTTACCCTGAGTTCCTTCGGCTGGGATCAACTCATTTGTTGTCTCTCTCTTTCGAGGTGACGATAGATTTTTTTGGCATGTTTGGAATAATAACCCGTATAAGATAATGTAGGTTTATCACATATTCTGCATGGATATTTTAGCATATTATTTGCACCCAATTTCCAGTGGAGCGAACATCCTGCCAAGCGGGTGCAGACTCGGCCACAAGTACTCCCATCCTTTCTAATATGTGGGCAGGTAAGACGATCTATTTATTATATTCTTTCTTCACTTCCATTATAAAATCTGATTTCAAATTATAGAAAAATCCGAATTGAATTTCAGTGGAAAAAGTATAACATAAACGAAAGATATATACCACACCATACTACTTCATTTCTATGGACAAGCAAAAAACAGTACTCAATATTTTAACAGACCGATGGATCGACCCAAATGGAAAGCTATTCCAGAAGTTGATTCACGAAGGTTACAGATATGCTAATAGACTTTTGGATTATTTAGAAGATATTGGGACTATATGTGTTGGTGAATTTGAGCTGGATCCCTTAGCTGACTTCTACTATCCAGCCTTAATTCCGCCCTTTTCTATCTTAGCAAGTAGATCGGATATTCATAAAAACTTCCCTATTACTGTGGACTCTGCTGTTGAGGGTGGGATGAGTTTATTTACCCTCGAAAAAAATAAATGATCTTCGCTTCAAAACCTAATGGAAATGAATTACAGTAACCTATCTACATTGATAGAGATAACTTAGGAGCGTGAGAAGACAAAAGCTTGGAGGAATGACATACTCGTGAAATTCCTTCATGCATCCAAATTTGGTTCCTTCAAAGTATAGGCCAAATTCTTTATATGACGTATTTACCAAGACAAGTGTTTTAAGGCCAGAACATATATTGGCTCTATCACGAATTTAAGGCGTGATTATGATATAAATAAATTGTTTACAGCCCTGGAATGGCAGTTCCATGACTATATTTTTCGCTTATCATATATACCTGCAAAATTCAATTCTTTTATTATTACATGCAAAAAATAAATACAAATGTTCGGGACGTAGCCTGTAATACATGAGGTTTATGTAATATACATTATTATTTTTTCGAACGATAACCCTCTATCCTAACCCTTTTCCTTTCAGGTTCATCCTCAGCACATGCCCTATCTTTTAACAAACCTACTACTACGTCCAACACCCTTTTCACGCTATTATGTAACGTTTGATATTCTACAGAGTTTTTATTCAAGGTATCTTCGGAAAATTCGATGCTAAACGGTAATTTACTGCCTTGAGAAATTTTCTCTGGAGTGTACAGCAGAAAGTACCAGTCTCGAGCTGTTGTGACAATACCATATAAATAATCGAAGTCGTCTTCATCATCCCCGCTTTCGTTTTCTCTTATTCGTTTGGAATAAGCTTTCTAGCTGTTTGATATTCTAGGCAAAGCCCTCGACTAGATAATGCTCTAGTTTGTCTTCTGTAACGCAAATAAGGTTTTCAGCTTTCTGAAATGCAAGTATGGTATTAGTATATCCTCTAATTTGGGAGACCGGATAGACTCAGAAAAAATATTCTAATACCTTGATTGCGAAGTCGAGTCATCCCGTACTTTTATCACCTGTTACCTCATATTCAGGCCTCATGCTGAGTTCTTCTCCTGTAGAATCTCTTGTAATATTGATTGCGGTATGAAGAATAGCCACGACGTACTCATTGCGTATGGCTTCCAAGCTATCCATGACCAAAATCCCGTAATTTTTTAACCTGATCAAAATTTCCGCCATACAGTGCTCGAAGTGCTTGTCGGAGTCTTGAATTTCATAGGTTTGTAGAGAAAATAGTGGAATGGTGTCCGTACCATTGGAGTCAATACCGTATTTTGCTAACACCTCACTCAAACTCTTGTACGAGGAGAACGCACGCTTCGGCTTTTCTTTGAGGGTCTTAGCCTCTTTTGCAAGTCTCATGGCAGGGCCACCTTTTAAACCATAACTACAAAATTTTTCTTCAGTCATATCAAGAAAGTCTTGGCCGGTAATTTTTTGCTCGTGGAGTATTCCCAAGTCATCATCGTCGAGCTTGAGGTTCTGCTCTTTCAAAAAATCGATAAGGGTTTCTGTATCCAAGTTCTCAACCAAGTAAGAGTCGTGTTCAGCTGTTGAGGTAGACATAGCGCTTTTTATATGATTATTAGGCTCAGATAAAAAATAGTGTTACGTTCCAGAGTGAGATAAAAGTTCGTGAAAGAAAATACTGGGCGTTAATATAGGTTTTTATGTAGCACAGGCATTGCATCATTTCACGTGACCCTCTTTCTCATATACGTTCGATAAAATAATACTTTATTTATGAAATAAAAAACGTTGGTTGCCAGAGTCAACTCTACAATACATAAAAAATGGTCACTTTATGACCTTACAAGTCATAATAACCATATACATCTTCCTCTACAAGAATATGGCAAACGTCCGCAGTGAGATTCTCATCAAAAAAATCAGAAATCAAGCTCCCTTCTCGCATAGCAACGTATTTTACAGGTCCAAGGTGATAGGTGTGAAGATAAAATGGAACGTTTCTAAATGGCTGTGGTAGCAGTTGCTGAATCTGAGTGTGGAGGTTTCTGACCGCATTTCCAAGGGGGATTGTAACTATTAGAGTGACATTATTGTTTGGGATTCCAATGAAGCTACCGGTGGGAATTATGAGGCAGTTGAGAGTAATATTAGCCATATTTCATTTTCTGAAAAGCAAGAGGCCATTGTGAGAAAAGCCCGCTCCCATACATACACAACTTCTGGTATATACATACCTTAATTTTTTGCGGGAAGGTTGGCTGAACTTCTACATACCATTACAGCTTTATATCTTGCTGGGAAAAAAGAGCGCCAAGCTGAAGTTAAGGCGTAATTAGTATTGTCGTCTGATGCCAAGAGCTCTATAAAAGCACATGTAAACGGAATCCTCTTACCTTTTCACATGTAGATCTACCAGAAAGACACAAACTTGCTTCTACGCCTGCTGATCTCGAAATTGTGAGTCCACCAGCCTTTCATAACATATGCTTTTGTCAGCACTATTTACTTATAGGGAAGGTCCTGTGTTGCAACTAGAGCTCCCTTTCACATTTTCTCACATTTGTTCGGGAAAAAAATATAGGTATGTTTTCTTTTTCGAATATATATGCAAAAATTAATATGTCGCACAGACCTATTATGTGATCAGCCTGTTTTTGTCGCACAATCTGTAGTCCAGAAAATTCTTCTGAGCCAATGATCATCGCTCTGGCCTAGTCAGAGTATCTTAAACGGAGAGGCATATTATTACTATAGGTATAGATATATTCATCCTCCGATTCGGTTTCAGAGTCTGTTTCAGAGTATTCTGAATCATAATACTCACTTAGATCAAGGTTGTCTATAGCCGTATAATGTTTGAAAAACTTGGTTATTATAACCTCTCCATCTGAATTAATCGCGGTGAAATTAGGGAATAATAATTTGTAAAATGTATATAATGAAGGAGACAGTATATCAATATTATTTCTTACATAATAAAGTCTTTTCTCTTCATTATTTTCCCAATATCTTGCATCCCGTTTATCAATATCGTATCCCAACCCAATTAGCCAATTATTACCTAAAACCACATCATATTCAGGCTTGTCAACAACTACGAAAGTTTCTGTATCAGTTCCCAAATATGAAGGGGGTTTTAGCCCATCAAATATATTTGGCAAAGTAACGGAAACTTTTTCTCTCTGAAGCCATCCTCTTATCATCACTTTCTTCCCAGCATTTGTTGCACCGATTTCGAGTCTTTGTACTGCAGGAAATCCAGATCCTCCTTCCCTAGAAATATATAAATCCATTTTTTTGACAAGCACCTTACTAATACTGCTATAGTAGGATTTAGGATCAATTAATGCCATAACAGTTATTTTATTATCGACAAATGTACAGTCCACTATCAATCTTTTGCGAATTTCTCGAAGCGCCTCATCTTTCCATATATCATTTATAGTATAACATTTTTTAAGATCCTGTATCGACAGATTTTTTAGAATAAATGGTATTAGTTCTGGCGTAAGCTGATCAAGTAAATTAACTGTATGCATTTTATATGATTCAGAGATTTTTCAATCGGAAAAAATAGAGAGACTGGTTAGCTTTAAAATTAATATGTCGCACAAACCAGTCACCTATTTTTCTGTCGCACAGAAGTGGCCCAGCAAATTCTTCCGAGCTGATGAAATCACTGCTCCAGATCGGAATCGGTTAATTCAGGGGTACTGCTGTCAATCTATTCTGGAAAATCTTTTTTGCGCAATCTATGGTGTAATGCACCTCGTGAAGTTTCAAACGTCAAATGAGAAGATAATAGTTTCTGACTCCTATATTTAATACTTCGTGGGATAAATTCGGTGATAGTAAAGTTAGTTTCTAATTCGGGATCCTCTGATTTATAATCAATCTTCTTTTTAAGGCCATACATGGTTATCATTAACCCAAGTCTTTCGCACATGTATCTCATATCCCGTTCTAATTCTATGACTGATCTTTGATAACTTTTGTCATTAATCTTACCTTCGCAGTATTGCGCAATCGATCTAAGATTTGCGTAAGTTTTTCATAAGTCTTGTTCTAAGTTGACAAGTGATTCTCAAAGGTCGTTAAGCTCTTGTTTTGGTTCTATATCAAGTACCATCCTAGTCGAATATTTCTCTTGTAGTTCAGGTGTATTTAACATAAAAAAATAAATCTCCCAGACAGATAATCACTGCTCCAGACTAGTTAGATCGGTAGAGTACCAGCATTCTGCAGGGTTCCAATGGGACCATTTCTTAGTGATCATCTGTTAGGTTGCCGGTTTATATGAGATGTGTTGGGATTAAGACCCCAGTAAAACTGAGATAGAACCAAATTCTGATTATTAACAACAGCATCCTGCCTAGCAAAAGCACCTTTGGGGAAATTATTGGCATACTACCTCAGGCTAGTTAGATTGGTAGGAAGCCCTGGATTGGAAGCGATTAGATGTGCAATAGCATGATATATATTCTGTGACAAATTCTGTTGGCGAATTCTAGCCTGTCGCTGTTGCTTCATTTCGGCTCCATTTGATTTCACAATATGGATATTTGGATTAAGTGAAACGAATTGATCTACAACCTTTTCACTAATATTGTAACACCCCTTCAGGTCAAGATATTTTAAAAAGTAACACGAATAAGTGATTTCTTCAATAGTCATATTGCTAATTTCACAAAAGTTAAGGCTAAGACGCTGGAGCTTTGGGCAGGAACGAATAATATTACAAATTGATGGTTCGGTAAATTCTGTGCGGTAAGAAATATTCAGATATTCTAATTTATGGCAGGATCCTGCAATTTTCGATAGACCTAGATCATATACTTCTCAAACACGATAGATCCTATAGTTTCCCGATTGATCATCACATAAATTGAGATACTTCAGATTCAGGTATGAACCCGCTATCAGTTCTAATGCTCTATTACTAAATCCTATGCTATTTTCAAAACTCAAATGGGTTATATTTGGGCATGAATGTACAATGCTTATGATTTTTTTATCTGAAAGTGAATGGTAGTATGAAATTTTGAGATGAGTTACATTTGAGCAATAAACTGG
>JADRCO010002950.1:0-11620 GCA_021464525.1 Rhizophagus sp. LPA8_4_AMF
AATAAAAAGAAATAATGTATTTACAACAAATTTTATATAAAATGAAATAAAAATTGTAAAAAATATAAGATAAATAAATATTTCTTTGCTCTTTTTCTTTAAAACAATACAAGAGTTCTTCAAGATAAATAATTCTTTTGCGCGAAAAACATCGCGAAAAATTTTTCAAAGATAAATGTTACAACAAATTTGACCAATGAAATTCATCAAATTTTAATCGTACACCCCGGCTTAGGTAAAAGTCTACACCCCACCTTAGGTTAAGGATGCTCGGTAATGGCACGTCAGCTATTTTTATAAAAATAGAGAATCACAAACCATAATTCCACGTGATACTCTGATAGTATGTCCATGTTATATTGCTTTCTGTAAAAATAAACGTTCTTTAGTAACAAAGGAAATGTGACGTATGTGTGGGCCCAACAAATTACATATAATTTTTGTACTGTGTGTATATGCGCAGTTCCACTATATTTCAGAAACAATGAAATAAGGCAACTGGGTCACGGTCTCGTAGTTAAGCATTTGTACTGTATAATTACCCACAATTACCGAACCATTTAAATGATCACGTTGCTCAAACTATATCATTATCCATTATTCCGATTGCGCTATTCCATTTGAAACCGCAGTACGAGAAAACTCCACGCATTTTTTTAGCAACGCACCTTTTAATCTGTTGTTTACAAGTTATTCTTTGGTGTCCACCTTAAAAACCGATAAGGGCTATATTTTATTAACGTAAAAAATTGTATTGAGCTAACATTTTCACAATATGAAATGAATTTATGAAAATTACTGATACTGACATACAAGCAATTCAATAACTATCTTTATACTATATAAGCAAAGCTATTGATTTCAAAAGACAAGAGCTCTATAAAAATAATGAAGTGAAAAAAGCGTGCTAACTTGACCCGCATAATATATCATTCTTTTTTGAACGATGCGATCGGCCGCAACAAAACGTTGAAATTTTTTTCAACCCGATTTTTTTTAATATTAATATTTTATTTTTATTTTTTCAAACCTAATTTTGTTTTTTAGTATTGTTAATATTTTTTTTTCAGTTTTTTTTTTCAAACCTATTTTTTTTTTGATTTTTTTTTCCCTTTATAATCTATATACATGTAGTGATATTTTTTTCTTAATTGTTTTTTTCTCATTCTTCAGCGTATATTAAAGATAATAAATTACTGAACATTTTATTTCTGTTGGCGTATCTGGCGTGAGGAAAGCATCTGAATTGAGTATAAGGGACTCTATAAGCTTTTCCTGTGGGAATCTAAGGTTTCCCCATTTTCGTTATATAAAATATGATAATGGGTAAGCCGACGTGTCCCTTGTAGCCCAGCGTGACTTTGTAGGTAAAAATCAAATTCTATAGGATGAATAAACTCCGGTTTCTATTAGAGTGACAGGAAGACAGTTTCCAGTTTGATCTGAGTCTCTATTGTCAACTGGAAAAAAACGTGTGTAGTGACGTTTTTGAACTTTAACGAATGTAATTATAGGCGAATATTCCTGTTCAAGAGCATTACACGCGGATAATTATCAAGATATTAAATAAAATTCAATTTAATAAATATTATCCGAATAAACAATCAAATTATAAGGTTATGATATATACATACATTTGATTTCATTAACTTTTTGCTCAAACTGTCCCTCCGAAGCACCATCCCTATAAAAAAGGATTCTTTCAGGTTTTCTTCCACATGTCTGGTAAAAATTTTCCAGCATATTGCTGCTGACCATGTCAGCTAATTTGGAAATAATTTCCGTATGTACACCTTTTTGTAATCTGATTGAAGCTTCATACCTCGAAGCTTCGGAGTTTGTTGAGGAACATCCTAAATATTACTAATTAAATAATAATTACTAAATAATGAATACTAAATAAATAATTACTACTAAATCTAATAAACAGTAAATAATATTAACCATTGCCTCGACCAGGATTTGTCCTAGTTTGGAATTTAGTAGGCAAAAAAATCGATGCCCAACTGACCGTTATACATACCTTTGGTTTAATCATAATGATAATATACAAAATACTAGATAGAGTATGACCAGGAAATAGAGACCTGCATGGGCCGGAAATAAGCACCTTGCGCTGGACCGGAACATATAAAATACGGATCCGGGCCTGCTAAAAATTCAACCTGAATGCAATCCAATAATTGAACGGTAAAAACAAATAAATATTTAATTTAATTTTAAAATTTTAGTTAAAATTAAATGTAATTTACTCGTGAGTATGCGGAACGTGTTATATAAATTTCTTTTATAATAAAAGTTCCCAGAATCAACGATATTTGTACTAAGTCCTCGAAATTGAAAGATGTCGATGGTGAATAAATGTATCCAAAAGCCATAAAATAATTAGTAAGAACTGGTTAGTTTCTCTGAATAGTGTAATTATGAAATTAACATTGCTTACGTTCTTTTTAGATCATCTTTCTTCCTGAACTAGTTTAGAATTATACAGTAATATTATTTGCATTCTGGAAATGATATTAATATTTATTTTCTGGAGGAAATTTTTGACCTTATATGTCGGTATAAGTACTATTTTGTCACTGAAATAAAAAAAATGGATTTTAACGTATGCATGGTATACACCTGATTTAAAACTTTGTTATAGTATACAAATGCTTATAGTGCCACGCACCCATTATAATGGCATCTTGTTATAACGAAATATTAGCCCTGTTCATTTCTGATTGTTCGGGTTTTTTGATCGCAAAATCCGTTAACCAATCCAAACATGTGATCAAAATTATAATTGAGTTGGCTGATCACTGATCGTAATAATTTCCAACAATAACCAATTAACACGTTCATTTTGCTTATTTTTAAATTGCGATCAAAAAATTCTACTTTTTTGTGGATCGGTAAAATCGGGTCACTGATCAAGTTGCATAATTTCGTCACCCATCAAAAATCCGATCAAACAGATTATTATATATCGACATACTATTTTTTTGGATTCCTTTAATGTCATTATTAATCATAATAAATCTCATTATAACCAATATAACGACAATTAGAAAAAATTTACTGTAGCCCGAAGAATGTTGATGATTTTCAAAGGCTAAAACCCCAAATTTTTTATCTTGATTGAGACTTGATGTATGTAATCATTTGTAATCATTGTGGTAATGTGGTTTGGTTGTTTAGATAAATATAAACGTGTCGCGTTATACGTGTTTTAATTATTTACTTTTAATCGAATTTCCAATTGTCGTATACTCTGGGTTACCTTTTATAAAACGCTATCTAAATAATTATTTGATCTCGCGTCGCGTTATACTTGTTTTTTTAAATTATTTGATCATGACATCATGATGATCAGCTCAGCCGACACGCCGTAACAAAAAATATTTTATTACGTAATACATTTAAACGCGTTGAAAATACTATTTTGGTACTGATTGATTATATAATTTTTAATAAATAAATAGCTTTTATAAGGAGTATTTAGATTTCTTTACTTAACTAACTTTCTTTATTTTGAAGTCATTTTTGACTTCGTAAAATTTAATATTTATAATTTACTCTTAAAATTTTTTCTTCTACACAGCTTCATGTTTCGACTAAAATTTCTCTCCTTCAGAAGAATAAGTTTAGCGGCTGCTAGTTATATCTCTAATTTCTTCCTTTAACTTGAAATAATAATTAAGATAATACAGACGATACGATTTTTATGGGTGTTAATAATGACAATAATTTTCTATTGTTTAACGATGATATTCTTATTTTAACCGAAATAGGAACCTTGACCAGATTTGCATATCTCCATTTTGAAAATTTTTCTGTTAACAAGTAGTTTGGTATGAAACAGGCCAATTTTTTTCCATCTGTAATGAAATACTAAATACTAACATTTTTTCTTTTTCCTCAATAGATCTCATAGCACTACCGCTGGTATAAACAAAAGAAAAATTGAAAATAATATTAAGGTACTATTTATCATTAAATTTGTGAGGGTTTGAAAAGCAATACCCAAGTGACTCCTATCAATTACTGTAAAAATGAGTTCTCTTAAGGGGGCTCAGGCGCGTATGCATGTACTTGATGGAACATGATTTAGATGGTGGATTTTAAAATCCCCTCTTGAGAAGTCTATTGTTTTGTTTAGGCAGAACGATGCTCAACAGTCATTTTATGACATCTTTTTCATGTGTTCAGTTGTTTTCATTGAGGATTTTTTTGGTTTCAGAAAACTGGAAGCACTTCGTGGCCACAGTTATACTGTGAACGTCCTTTTCTGTCTCCAGGATTTCCAGATGATTGCAAATGCTCGTGCTAGGCTATTGCTGCATGAATAACAGGATGACAGGTCATCGTTGTAGTACTTTGTGAAAACTTAGGAATGCTCTGACGCTGGCATTTGTGCTTTTCTGAAAGGGCGTCTTACATATATTTCAGATTAAGCGAAATGTTTCTGTTACCATGCCAATCGTTCATGTTTTTTTTGGTTCAATAGTACTCAATTTTGTTTTTTTTTAGATATTTCGGTTTCAAGAATTTGAACCACATGGCGATCATCTTATCGCTGTTTTCAAATTAGTGGGACCCCTTGCATGTCACTCCCTAAGGAAATCGGTTTTCGTAAATGTGGAAAACCCAGAATTTTCCTGAATAACTTTATAGGAAAGGTCCGATTGCTAGTGATTTCTGGAGGAAATCTCAGGAAATTCTCAGTTATTCAAGTAGTTTGCTTATAAGTGAGGGATAAAACTTTGTGTAACATTAACACTTTTTTATAAGCAAACTATATAACTGAAAATTTCCTGAGATTTCCTCTGGAAGTCGCTAATAATTGATCCTTTCCTACATAGTTATTCAGGAATATTCTGGGTTTTCGCAAATTTTTGAAAATCGATTTTCTTAGGGGGTAATATGCAGGGGGTTCCACTAATTTGAAAACAGTGATAAAAAAAAATCACTGCATGCAATTAAAGAGTTTCAAACCGGAATTCTCTTTTCTTCTTTTCCGTCATTATTAAATTCTTTAGGAATGAATAGTGATCATAAGAAATTCGATCAAGGTATAAAAAATCATTGTGAGAACTAACTTTGTCATTGATTGTCATGCATAAAAATTTTAAACTTTGTCGTAAAATCATTAAAATAATACTCCCTCGGCTTACTTAGAAGTGTTTTATGTGATCAGGAGTCATTATTTAGAAACCTGAAAAATTATCTATAACAGCCGCGAAAAAATATACGGATCAATCCGCCCAATTAACCAAAAAAAATTTTAAAACATTAGATCAAAATTTATTATGATTAATTTAAAAGAATTTATAATACTGCTAATAAAACATAATGAAAATCAAATTTCGAATGATGATAATTTAAAATAAACTAACATTACATAGATCTTTTTGGCAATTGCGCCAATTTACAGTAATCATCATTTTAACTCAGTATACAGTTATTGGAAAAATTCGAAGCCTTAATTTGTACTTTATTGTATTAACTATGAACATTTTAAAATATCAAATACTAATTACTAATAATAAAATGTAATCTTTATTGGTTAACCGGATACTTTTGGGAGGGTAGTGTATATTACAATTATATATAAAATAAATGAAGTTTTAATAATTTCTTCGTTTTTTAAATGAATAATGAAGTAGCCCTGTCATACCTATCCATCCAAAAGTGAAGATAAAATATTAATATTATACCACAAAATATGTAACTACAATTTTTTGGAAATATTTTATCTTCAACGGCATCTTTTAATCCATCGTTAAATACATTGAAACTCCATGAAGTTAGATGTCCAAGTGCAATAAATATAATTTCCCAGATTCCATGACATTTAATACATCTATAAATAACCGGCCCTAAAAATAATCATTATATATGGATTACTTGATTCTAATTCTTTTTTGCATAATAATGAATAATGAATATTTTTATGTCTTAAAAGTCGTAAATGACCAAGAAAATATTCCAAAAATTTCCAAATGGCAATCCAAAGCAAGACGCAACATCTTTTAGTTCACCTAAAAAGATTTAATTAAATGAGTATTTGAAAAATTTTATAATTGCTTGATCGAACTTACCTGACATATTGTACAACTAATTTATAGCGAAAATTCAAATATATGCAATTATTTGATGTACTTTCGCCCTTTCAATTTAGAGAAGGAAATTCTTAGTTTAAATTTTCTTAGTTTTTATTAATGAGGTCTTTTTTGTGAAAATTGTGAATAGATATGAGTTTGAGGAAAGGGAGATATTTAAAGACTTATGTGGATTGCGAAGAACAAGTCAATTTTTAGACTGTATAGTATATGCCGATTAGCCACACACGTGCACATTATGCATGAATATAATTAGTTGCATGAATAATGAAAATTTTTTATTCGAAACATTTCCAGTGGGAGGTAATTTCCATGCCATTATGGAATGTTACAGAATATTTTTTTTTTTCTGCTACGATGATGAGTAAATGTGTGCGGGTTACTGACATAAGCGTGGCACGTTGGTACATTATTGGTATTAGTGGTGCACCGGGGTACGTAGAGTTTGTTTTACTATTCCATGCTAAATTCCATGCAGTGGCTAATTGGTAAATTTTATGCAGGGCTCATGAAATTAAAGTGGCTAATTTAAAACAATAAAGATTATAAAGAACATATACTGTAAATATCGGAATAATATTCCATAACAATAATTGTTATATAAAAAATCATGTGATATGTCTATTTTTACAAAAAACATTAATTAAATATTACCGTAAATAAAGGCGGTTAAAAAATTGTTTTGCGTTTCATGGTTATCATCATTCCTTTTTTGATCATTCGACGAAATGTATCGTAACAAACCGATTACATCTGAGTAGCAATAATATGGGCCTTTTGCAATAGAAATAGGGGAAACTGCCGGAAAAACTAAAATTGAGTTAATAGCAAATTCAGATATATTTTGGCCCGGGGAACATTATTTGGCATATAAAAGTACGTCAGGTTTCATAATAAAATTTCGAGAAAATGCAAGAAAACGCTGAGCTATTTATAATATTACTTAAGTTTTTTTTTTACTACTCAAGTTTCTTTGTAGCTTCGCTGATACTGTCTTCACTCGATGTAATAAAAATAAAAATAAATAAAATATCACCAGTGAAGAACATTTTGATCAAATGTGTTCATTTCATCGATCCATGCATTAATTTCTATTATGGACACTGATTGATGATTACATTACGTTTTATAAAAAATTATCTTAGGCAAGCATAACAGCAGGCATATAATAATATTGCTGATACTACCAATATTGCGATTATTACTACATATGGTTATAGAATATTTAAATCGACTGAATAAGAATATGAATACTAGTAATACAATGAAGAATAAATATATTAAGGATTATCTAATTTTCTCTCCTTACATAGCAAATTGAATTATTGAAGTGGTAGGTTATTATTTCACAAACTTCAGGATCTACGTCAAACTCATATACCCATAGGATCGTTACAATTCGACGACTGTTTAACTGGCACCGATCACGTGAATACTCAAATCGGAAAGAAACCAGACGCAATCTTTGCGTTGAATCCAAATAATATCAAACTCAAATGGTTTCTGATATAATTTTGGCGACTAATTAAAGTAATTTCGGCTACTATAAAAAACAATTTCGGATTCGGTAAAGATCATTTATTAAGTGAGGCAATTTTAGCTAACAACTTTAGGAAAACCAATTTATTTCTTCAAAAATAGGTCGCGTTGAAAAAAGAAATAATAGGTAATATGGTGAATGACAAGAAGTGGGTTAAAGAAACTAAAGAACATAATAAACAACATCCCGAGGATCCAATTTCACATGATGAAAACGGCCATATTTATGGCTTTTATTCTAAGAAATATATCAACGACGTAATTTAAGAAAAATCGCACATAGTTAAACTTCATGAATTTGTGTTTGTTCGATAGAAGGAAGTAATAAGTATCCGAGACGAGAGGTCGTTCTTTGTTCATGAATATTTGCGCCGTCTACAGAGCGAAATAAGAAAATATTTTCTGATTTGAGAAGTTGAAGATTTGTTCCAAAATTGTACTTGGGAGTTGTTTAAGAGACGACCTCATCATTATTGCCTATCGTCCAGATTAAATGTAACATCTTTTTAATTCCTTCACCGGCTCTTTCAAACTTTTATTTAAAAGAATTCAATTACCTCGATTACTTCCGAATTTGTGGTAAAAGCAAGAAGTAAATTAAACTTATAGTCACATGATTTGTCCAAAACCTGTCCAATGAAAAAAAAGTTTTGGTTTTGGACAGGTTTTATTTGGACAAATGTCCAAAACATCAAATTATCCAATTTCCCAACACTACTTTACTTTTACTCATACAGTACGTTTTGACTTTAAAAAAGAAGTTGGGTATGTAAAAAACGCGAGATTCTAAAAGACGTAAAATTATATAGGCGTATGTGTTACCACCACTTTCCGTTTAATCACGTGATAGTAACAGGATAAAGTGTACGTTTTAAATAAAGGAACAATGTATATGTATATAAAGAATGTATGCTTTATTAATAACAATAAAATTTGTACAATGGAAATAAAATAATAATGAATAAATAATACAATAAGCAATAAAACGAATACTAATAAATGTCATAAAAAAACGAAACTAATATTGCTGCCTCAGCAATACGTCTTAAAAACTATCGAATCATCAATTGTTTTTCTAAACCATTCGTCCTTTTTTCCCGTTCGATTGCTGGAGATATTTATAACTATCGAAATTAGATATAAGTTATAGAAAATATAAGTTACATATACTATAAGTTAAATAATCTATAAGTTATATAACATATAAGTTAAATAGTATATAAGTTTTATAAAATATAACTTAATCGGCATATCGGACCGTCGGAATTCCGTGTGCGCCCAAATAACGTTGATCATCATGTGATCGATGATCTTTGTAACATATGATCCCTGGATTTTATATATGTCGATCACTCCTTTATGCATGACTACATTTATCTCTAGAACGACTAAATATTAAAATTATACAATATAAAATTCTACTAATTACAGCTACAAATATACTTATTCCATTCACAATAAGCATGAATGGGATTCCTTCTCCTAACCTTTTATAGTACATAATCTAATAAATAATAAAAAAAAAATTATTATTTAAAAAGAAAAAAAAAATATTATTACAGTAATATTAAATATTACTTACCTGGATAACAAGTCTAGGAACATCTTGTACAAATATATTAAATATTGCACCATAAAAAACTATTAATTTTCCAAATCTATTCATTTTGGAATTAAATTTATCCGATCCTCCCCATTTTGAAGTAGAGAATTCTAAAAATTCAAGTGAAATAGCACTACATACTACAAGAATAGTTGCAACTAATTTATTCTCCATAAGCCAGTTTGAAAATGCTTCAGCATCATGCTTTTTACATGCATCACATTTTTTGTTTTCATGTCCAATAGAACATAAAGAATATAACAACAAACAGAAACAGCAGCAACATTTAGATATCTTCACACAAAAAGTATAAAAGGGTTGAGACATTATAGCTAGTAAAGATATTGAAACATTCCATACACCAGAAAGTATAATTACGATTATTGACTATAGTATATATAAATAATTAGTTCAATTACTAATAATTAAAAGAATATTATTATAAAATTTATTATTACCAGGTTGTAAATATCATTTCCGGCACTTTTTGCATTATTAATAATAAATAGAATATTCAAAATAAATCCATTTAATTTAAGAAGTATATCTACAACTGCCCAATTATTGCTTTCAAGTTTCGGTTTATCCTAGTAAATATAATAGTTATTATTAAAAAGTTTACAGTAAAGTGTACCCTCTTTAATCATGCTCTCTCTAGTATGGCCCAAGATATAAGATCTTGCATTTGACTTTTATTTTCTACACACCCAATAATATTAATAAATGATTAACGCTTACTTTTTCCTCATCCTTATCGTTAGCGTTAGAGCCGAAACAAGAACGTATCTACACGCATAGATATTAATATAAAGTTTATTTATAATATCAATATTTTATCTACTGAAACTACCTTTTCTTTATTTGATAATGCTAAACCTATAATCCATAATATAAAAGCAGAAGCATAAAAAAAAGCCGATATCTTAATTGTCTTTGTTTGCGTGAGCTTTTAAAAGTATATACAGTATATTAGAGAATAAAAATAAATTAATGAATAAACGAATAATTATTAATAAAAAACTAGTTCACTTAATATAATAAAATGACGGCACCAGCAACCATAGCCATACTACCAAGCATTGTAATTTTACCTACTTTATCAAAAGAATAACCGAAGGGAAGAGAGCTATTGGTGTGATTGGACATTGTAGAATTTCCAGTAGTAACGACAGCGGAAATTGAAGAAACAAAAATTGAAACAATGATTGCAATGATTACAACAATCAGATATAATTTCGTCATCTTTTATGAAAAAAGATTTTCGTTAAAAGTTTTATTTTGAAGTGAATAGTTTAAATTTTATTAATGAGGTATTTATTTACTCATTTTTATGCAAGACTCAAACCAAATTTTGTGGCACAAAAACAAACTCCGTCAAACTGAAAGTTCGGCCGTTCATTTAATGGAAGCCCTGTACAGACTTCATATGCAATAATTCCAAATGCATAAGTATCACTTTCTTATCATGAATTATTTCCTAATATATATACACGTGACTCATTTCGAATGTGTTACAAATGCTTTATATAGTGTTCCCCTCATCACGTAATGTATTCGAGTAATCGTAATCGGTTGTATAATGCTAACCAAATTTATACCTATTTGGATTCTTTTTTTTAAAAAAAATAATATTACATGTAGTAACTAGTGGTACAAATAAAAAAATATGTCTTAAAATGGTATATTTTTGAATTTTATTGTACAATTTAATATGTTTCAATGAATGTTTTTGTCGGCCGAACGTCCTTTACTTGAATAAAATGTTTTTTTGTAATATATTTTTGGATTATATATATATATATATAATGTATAAGGACTCCCCTAAATTTTACCTAATTTAGCTCAATTGAAATTAATGACTTTTTGGTATTTATTGCTATCAAATTTTTCGGTTATTTTTAGAATTTATCGGTTTTTTAGTTGTAAAATATGTAAAAGTTTAGCATAATACATTGCATTTTTAACCAACAATATTATTGGACGAATCTGACGAATCAGAACCTTAAATCATACTGCGGCATACTTGTATTATCATGTTTATTTGTATCGGGAACCATACGACTGGCAGACCGAGTAAATTATGTCGTACAAGTAGGCAATTGTAATATTTATTTTATTTTGTTTGACACCGATTACTTATGAAACTTTGAAGGAACACCCTACAAAATGCATGTTTTTTTATAAATACAACTAGCAGTATCCCGTCGCGTTGCGCCGGGGATGGGAATTTGCCCATTAAATTAAGAAAAGTAACAATAATATGTTTATATTATATTATATAGATGGCTATGGATTTAGTCTTGTAATTGACATTGTTTGCACCATTCATAATAATAACGATTATAATGGGCATGTATTTTACAATTCTCAC
>JADRCO010002951.1:0-11617 GCA_021464525.1 Rhizophagus sp. LPA8_4_AMF
AAAGAATTTGTAGCAATTACTTATTGATTTAATTATCCAAAAAAGATTAACATAACCATAAATGTATTTAAAGCATTTTACTTTTTAAGAAATTATTGTAGAAAATACCAAATCGCAAATTTGCGGTTAAATCGATTAACGTAGCTCGATATAACCCGATTCAATTTTAGAAGTAATACATGTAAATTGTAATTAATTTAATATATTATAATTATTTTCGCTATAATGGTACATAATGTCTCTTTTTTTTTCTATTTAAAACTTAAATATTACTTTTTTTTCTAATTTAATCATCATCTTTATAAATTTCTTTCACAATAAAGTTTACGGCATCACAATCAGACCAATAACTTAAATGTACTGTAATAGCATTAATATAACTAACATCCAACAGTCCTTCCTAAATAAGAAACAACAAAATAGTCGTAAGTTAATTTTCCTTTAAAAATAAAATATTATAATAATTGTATTGTTTAAATTATAATTATACAGACCTGTAAAACCCAATCAACTCTCCCAGATGAATTTAAATTTTTAATTTTAACGGCTCCATTAGGATCCTCATTATTATCACATTTATCGGATTTATCGGATTTATCCGATTTTTCTAATAAACCGGGTGAAGAATAATTTGTTGGAGGGTTATTTGTTAAGGCAGTTCCGCTTTTATTTTCATTATTTTCTCCTGATGTATTATTAGGCATTGATGTTGACCTTTTAAGTAATGAATTATTATTATTACTATTACTTTGTGGTATTATAGATTGGAATCCCTTTGTAAACATCAAGGAAGTTTTAACTGATGAAAGGATAGTAGTAGCTTTGCTTGCAATCTCATTTCCAAATTCTTGAATACCAAGATGCATTCCTTTTAATCCCCCTTTATGATATGGAATAAGAGCAGGTTTTAAACTACTACCATAATGTCTGGAAATGAGCGGTTCTAAAAAAAAAAAAAAACTTTATTTACGATTAAATCTTTTTAAGTAAAAATCAAAAAAAAATTTCTTACCTAATCTATAAGCAATTGGATCTAAAAGAAACCATACGAAATTAATTATATAATAAATTTTTATAAATGACAAACAACTATTCGTTACATACCTGCATTATGAAAAATATTATATAGATTTTTAACAGCCGGGTAACATAACGGAATAGAATGATTTAAGGGTAAATCCATGCTAATTCCCATTTCCATCGCTGCGCCTGCTAATGTCTGATTAAAATTTTGTTTCATGTGATGGTTAATTCGATCTTTTCTAGAGGCTACTTTAAGACCTTTCAATAATAAAAATAATCCTATTGGCGATCCAGCTGCGAAAAAATTCGTAACTTCAAAGTCTAGTTTTACAGTATGTTGATGAATATCAGCTGACCCTTTTTCCTCAAAAATACCAGATGGAGTTGAAGGGATGATTGGAGGTTGATGACATAAAATATCAAATGCCAATACAGAACCAAGTGAATGTCCATATAAAGAAATCTTCCCTCTATTCTCAATAAATTTAGGATTCTTTTCAATAAATAACTTGTAAACTCTATTCATTTCTTTTGTAACGGTATTTATCATTATTTCCCTATATGTTGGTGTCATGTATAATAAAACTAATAATAAAAAAAAAAGTTAAAAATTTATAATTAATATTTAAAGAGAAAAGAAAAAGTATTATTACCATCCATTAGCACATCTGAAATCAACATCCTTAATGTTGGCACACCCTCCAAAGTAATTTCATCTAAAGTGGTTTGACCTTCTTCAACTTCCGGCATGCCCAAATCTCTTTGAACATTCTCATCTTCAGATGCCATTCCAAACTTATTTTATAATAAAAAAATAAAATTTTAATATCATTCTTTGTATAGTATCGAAAAAAAATCACAATATTATTTACCCTGATTTCTTGTCTCCATTGAATAGGTAAAACTTGTATACCGCTTCCAAATTTACGAGAGTTATGGACGTTCTTTTCGTTTTTGTCTGAAGTATTAGAACCATGACGATCCAGGCTAGAGTCTGATTTATTTTTCACATTCTTATTAAGAGTTTCGAAACCAAGGGACATAGAATTCGTGGTTTTTATAGTCTTCCTTAGCGTATTAACATCTATATAATAAAGAAAAATGTTATGGTCTTTGATGATAATAAATACTAAAAAGGTATTATATAATATTATACCATGAACAAAACTTATGTATTCCATCCTCTCACTCAGCTTTTGACCAATACTAAATAAATTTGAATTAATTAATTAAAATTTACCAAAAAACATTATGTAAATCTTATCACATATATATACAATTATATAATTTACTAACCCATGAATAACCAAAATTAAGTGATCAATGACTCTTTCTTCACCTTCGCTATCATCATCATAATCTTCACTTTCAACAATTTCTTTGACATCTCTCGTACTAGCTTCAGAAGTTGGAGCAACTTTTTGACTAGAGGCAAGATTATCAAATTCATTCTTGTATTTTAATTCTTCATCAGTAGGTTTTTTTGAAGTAAGCTTTTTAACTTCGTTATAACCTCGAATGAGTTTAGTTCCTCCCAAATGAACTCCATTAGTAAGTTTGGCGAAAACAGTTTTGGTTAATTTACCAGTCATATCATCACTATTATAAAAAGTAAATTAAATAAAATCCTTATTATTATTTTAACAAACAAAAAAATAAATGCTTACCTTAACAACCAAGCAGTCGTAGGATTTGTATAAACAACGTATTGAGAAAGATATTTTCCAAACAATTTTTCTTGAACATGTTCAGTCTGTTCCGTTGACTCTGTTTCAGGCGGTGGAATCCAAGCTTTATGTTTCCTATAACAAATATTAATAAATAAGCAATGAAAGAAATATATATGAGACGTAGTCTAATCGTGAGAAATAGAGAAACCGAGACGTGAACTCAGGGATTCAATCTCAAGTAATGTAATTACTTACTTGTATCCCTCTTCTATTTGAGTAGCTAAGTTTTCATTACATGGGAGAAATTTTCCGTCACTTTGATAAAACCATGTTGCACGTATAACTTCATATGTCGCTCCTGACCAATATACAGGACAAATTTCACGATTAGATACATCCACTTCAAATAGATAATCTTCATTACATAAAACTTTTGTATCAGCTCCAGATTTAAAGGCAGTTTCAAGAGCATTAGAGTCACGTTTAGAAAGAGGTTTCCAATTAGTTGGTTGTTTAGAGGGGTAAGTCTTATTAGAATTATTGGATAAAGTTATATTAGTCGAGCTAGTTAAAGAGCTGGATGATGACGTAGTTGTAGAAGATGATGATGTTTGAGATCTTGAAGCTTGAGGTTTTGAAGCTTGTTTTTTGTTTGGATCTCTTAATGGTACATCAGTGGCATGAAACCTACATAAAAATAAAACAATGAATTAAGTAAAAAAAAAATCATTTAAATCGTAAATTAATATGTAACGTAACACAATACCAGTGTGCAATTAATTCAGGATAATTCGGTTGCGAAGACATTTTTAGTTTAAAAAAAAAAAGAAAAAAATTTTTTTTTTTTGATTTTTTTTCAAAGGTTATAAATTTATAGCTTTTTGTTAAATGGTACTAACTTATTCAGTAAATAGTTGGTTTTACCATAACGTCATAGTTACTACTTATTAGACGTATTTGACGATCATATTGGAAAACCCTGCGGTAAAACCCGAATTACAAATCTTTTAAGGAAAATTAAGGAATTATCCATTTTTATTAAACATTAAAATTAATTTCCTGTTAACAAACGTGATTAACGTGAAAAAAGGGATTTTTTTTGAGTTGATCATACGGATGTTGATCTATGCGCGATTTATATGCACGTTTATATGCATACGGGCGTAGTTACGATTTTATTTTCTTGACGTCATTATTACTTAATGAAATCCTTAAAAATTTAAACATAAATTCGTAATTTTAAGTAGAGAAGATTTTGGATGTGCGTTTCCTTATTGACACGGACGATAAAATCTAATCATGATTGGATGAGGGAAATTTCAAAGTTGCGCTCTCGCTTAAACATTTAAAAAAAATTTTTTTTTTTTATTAACATTAATGAAAATACAACAGCATTAAGAATAATGTTATTATTATCTACACAATCTCTTTCTCTTTCTCTTCTTCATTTTCATTATATTCTTGATTATTAATAATTTTACTTTGATTTTCTAACAAAATTTTTTCATTTTCAACAAATAATTCAGCATCTTTTCTACCTTTATCTACATTTACAGTTAATATAATAAAAACAGGAATTAAAAGTGAAAAAAACAAAAACCAAAAAGAATTTCTAAGATCATGAGTTACATCACTAATAATGCCAGTTATTAAAGGACCTAACCAACTTGAACCTTTATCAGTAATTTGATTTAAACTAAAAAATTCATTCTCATGACCTTTAGGTATCATACTACTAAATAATACAGTACAAAAACTTTGTATAGCACCAAGTAATCCACCATAATAAACAGCAAATAACCAAATTTCCCATGAATTTTTAAAACCAAATGGAGCAACAAATCCACATAATGCATAAACTGGTGCCAAACAAAGTAATGAAGTTGTTATTATTACCATCTTTTTTGTACTAGAATTAAAATATCTTTGTATCCTTAAAAAACCGTAAGCACCAAAAACAGCAGATAATGGTACAGCTATTGATACTAATAATAATTCAACTTGAGAAAGTTTTAGAACTTTCTTACCAAATATAGTTCCCACAGTTCTAACAGTACCAAATCCATCTGATAATATAAACCAAGCAATTAAATATTTCATTATTTCTTTTAATTCTCTTGCTGATTTTATAGTTCTTCCAACTCTTTTAAAAGATAATGTAAAATAACTTTGATTTCTAATAAATTGAGAGAAGTATGGTTAATTCTCCAAGAGTGTAATTTGAAACTTTGGGCATAAATAAACTTACTCTGGTAAAGGGAAACCTGATCGATTTTTCATCCATAAAACTGGAAAGGTTAAAAGTGCTATACACCAAATTCCAGATATGACACATCCAATTTTTAAGCTTAACATTTTATCTTCCATGAATATAGTAATTATAGAACAAATTGCCAAAATAAATATTCCAGATGGAATACCCCAAACTAATGACATGACAGATAATTGATTTGATATTTTTTCTTCAATACCATAAATTTCTTTTTCTGTACCATCATTTCGTTTAGCTTGTAATACATCTGGATGAACATGTGCATATGCTGGTATACATGCTAAAAAGAAAACTGAAGATGCACCAAAACAAACATTTCTAATAAAAATTTAATTAATTAATTAATATGATTAAATTAAAAAAAAAACTATATGGTTGAATAACTTACGATAGTATAGCTAGTAATCCAGCTAACCAATACATGTTTGGATTAAGAACTAAAATATATCCTATGGTAAATAAAGCTCCAGCATAAGCAAATCCTAACAACATTTTTTTTCTATTATTCCCATAATCCGCCAATGATCCGCATCCAATATATACTAAACATTGTACTAGAACTGATGTTGCTATTATATAAAATGAGTAACTTGTTGAATCAACATACCAAATTCCGAATTTTGTTACACATTTATAATCTTCTATTGTCTAAAATGTAAAGAAAATGAGAATTAAAGTCGCGTGAATTGATCCATGATACGGCTTACGAACAACATACGATGTCACATGGAACATTTCTATCTTCTAATTTGAATCCTGCTTGACTTGAATAAGTTTCCAATATTACGGGAATAAAGACTAATATCAAAAAAAAACCTATGATCAATAAAAATTTTCTCTCATGTGTATATATATTAATCTCATACCCGATAAAACTGCCACAACGTATGGCTCCGTCTATTAATAAATCATTCAATAATTAATTATTTAATTATCTTTATATATATTAATAATAAAAGAAAAAAATAAATACCCCTGCAAAAGTTAAATACCATGCTCTTAATTCTCTTGCAGTTAATTCTTCTTGTTTAGCTGGCTTGTGTGACGTCATAGTATATCGCTATATAAAAATATATTTGTATTTATTTTATTTTTTTTTTTTCGAGAATGGAAAAAATATGCCTGAAAAATCTTATGTTGTATTTTTCCAGTTCTTTTAAATAATCAAAATAAATTATATGCAAGTAAAATGCAAACCTAACCGTTTCGCCTTTACGTAGTGCAAATTACTACATTTGTAATTCAAATACTAATTGCATTTTTATAATCCAATGACCCAAATAAAGTTAATTATGAAACCTATTTATTTTATAACTATTTATTAATGAGATTAGCTTTAATAAAACATCATTGACAAATAACCAATGGATATTACATTGCATCAATTAAAACAAAATAACAATGAAATCTTTACAGAATTTCAAATGTCAGATGATAGATTCGTACGACATATCACAAAGTTTCAATGATTGTGCATTGTGTTAAATTGTTTCTGACTAATAAATAAAAAAATCATTAGAAAAGTACATTTATCTATACAAGTACAATAATGAAATCTTACAGCTGTTTCATTAATTGAATTCTTGACTCTTCGCTCTATTATAAGATATTAATTAATTTGTTGGTTTAAACTTTTCCACCTTGCAATAATATGATGATGGACTTACCATCTTAAAATTCGCATTCAATAATTCATTTTCAGCTTTCAAACAAAAATTTTGTTCTTCTAAACTTGCAATTCGTCCTTTTAGTTGGTTAATTAATAATTTTAGTCTGTTATGTAAATATTCAATTTCATTTATATCAACTTGTAATTGTTGTGAATTATGAAATTCTTGAGCAAGTTTAGCTTTTAATTGAATATTCTCTTGTATTAATGATTGATCATTAGTACTAGTATCTAGAAGATTCTTTGTTTGATATTGACAACAATCATAAGTATTATTTGATTCTAAAAAAAATCTTGGTTGATTATTAATATAAGGAAGATTTTGATTAATAATATTATTATTTGAAATATTTTTAGAATTATTCAAAGAAGTTGAATTAAATTGTTGTTCTTGAATTCGGGGGATATAATATTTTGATGCGATTGTCTGAGGGATAATATAATTTGGTAATATTGGTATTGGTTTAAATTCTGTTCCTTTTTGAGATGATTTATTTTTATTTTCTTGAGTCGTCATAATTTTTTTTTACTTTGTTGCAAGGGGAGAAATAGATGAAATTATATTATTTTTACTAAGATCAACGTAGCGAGTCATAATTTATAAAAAGTTTGTATATATTCCCTATTTTGGCAATTGTGATTGGAGTCATATGGATCCACAAAATTCTTTAATTATGATATGCGCTGATTGCACTGATCATCAACGTGAACGTGTCGTATTCTTTCGGACGTAATGATTGGATGAAAATCAATCATTTATTAAATGTCCGCACCACCATTTATTATTAATATATGTAAATTATAAATTTTCATGACTTAAATAAATATTGAAATGGTGTTATTATGAAAAAAGCTACAGTTCATTTTGTAAATTATATATTTTTCCTGCAATTATTGAAGTTCTCAGTACATTACTATCTGATAAAAAGTGTAGAAATTTATTTTACAATTTTAATATGTCCAAATTAGATGATCTGATATTTTTCATTTTTATATATACAGTATTTATGGAAGAGAAATACGATACTCCAGAGTCCAGATATAGTGTAATTATCTAAATAATATTTAATTTTAGAATCAGTAATAACAAATTTTCTTCATTAATACTATTGTTAGGAAGAGTCCAATTATAATTGAGCACTTTATTAAAATAATAATAATTAATTTATTAAATTCTTTCGTTAAATTAATCGTATAACGATAATAAAACGTAAAATGAATCCTTTTAACATGATCAGGACCTATAATATTTACATAATTGGACCAAGTTACTCTAAAAGAAGTTGGAGTTATCGGACAACTTCAGAATATAGTAGTATGAAATTTAAATGACGTCATGTCTGGCCATCATTGTTATCGCGATTAATCTAATCATATTTAATAAAACGGAATTATTATGTGGATGGAGTGTTGGATCAACTTTTTAAAAATAACGCGCATAATCCCATGAGAATTTGGCGGAAATGGACTCGGTAAAACGTATAAATTTGAGGATTTTCTTTATCACTAATTTCATAAGGTTGAATTATGAATTTATTAATTGGCATATATGTGCGCATATATATTATGTACGTATATGTAAAATACTTGAATTTATACTGTATAATCTTTAAAATATGTAATGTATATTATTTTATTTTAAAAGATATATACTGTATATATATGAATATATTTATTGGATTGAAATTTACCTAGTCGTATGATTTAAGCATACATAAGATTTAGGCATAAAATATTCTAATCTAAAAATTGAAATTTTACTTAGTCATAAGATTTAAGCATATATTTTAAAAGCGACCATAGGATTTACAGTATTTAACAATAATCTATTGTTGAATCGCATGTTAATTCACAAATGATTCAAGCATATTATAATTAAAATATTAATTTTTATATTTAAGCATAGGTATTCCAACTTATAATATAGATTTGGAAAATAATGTTAATTGATATTATAAAAAATTATATGGCTCTATAGTTTGGATATTCCAACATTCATTAAAATGTCTTTTTGAATAGCTGTGGTCGCTTATGATCGAGCCTTTTTCTTATTTATACAAAAATATTGAGACCTAATACATAAAATATTTGAATGAGCTTCCCAAATAGTGGTATGATGCTTTAAGAAAGGTAATAAAGCTTCCATTACTTTTCGGCTATTTAACGTAAGGACATTTTTTAAGAACATTTTCATGATGAGCATTTATAAATTGTTCAAATAAAAGGTGTAATTAAATTAGCAATATATAATATGTTAGGTAAAGAAAATTTGGTGGTTAAAGTATTTTTTTTTTAATAAATAACGATGGAAAAAAAATCCCTATCATTTTATAAAAAAAAAAAGTGCAGCAGGCTGAATTTTGAGTGAATGATCAACAATTACTAATGAGTTCATTAAATAGATATTCATTAGATCAGTATATCAAAATGATATTTCTATTATTTCTATTGAACTTCAGCTTCATGTAATTGTGCTACATCAGATTAAAAGTTTCCGTTAACAATAATAAAAGAATGCAATTGTCAAAATTGTTAAAATAGAACTAATTGTAATGAGGCAACGAAGATAAATGTTGAAGAATATTTATACTATTTTTAAATATGATATAATAATATATTAAATAGATTCTCGCTGATATTACCCATATATATTCAATTTATTCAGTCATCAATTTTACATAATAACTTTCTATTATTATTATATTAATAAGAATTATTTTTATAATCGAAGAACTATAATAGATCAATTGTTCTTTTAAAGGATTTCAATATCTTTTTTAAAAAAGTAAAAAGTTTTAACTATTCAATACCCTTTGACTAAATAAATTTAGAAACTGATTTAGGAATATTCATCAATGTATCGTGATTAATTCTTCTGACTTGAATCTGGCTGAAATATTTGGACTTTAAATCCCATTAGAATTTTTAATCTCCGCTGGCAATAAACATTGGGGTAGCTCATTTGTTAAACTGGAGTCTGGCTGAAGTGGCTTTTTTAGCTGGGCCCTAAGATTCAAAATCCTGAAACTTAATTATTCCTGACACTCATTATTCAGATATTTATTATCCCGACACATTATCTGCAAAATATTATAATAATCATAATTGTTTTTTTTGCATTTGCGAAGTAATGTAAAAGAATTAAAAAAATATTAATTGTTATGATAAAAATTTTCTGTAAATAAATATTAATAATCGTTAAAAAATCATTATATTAATAAAAAACATTAATTGTATTAATTGTGGGAGTTGAGGTAGTGAGTATGCAGTATTTTTGACCCAAAAAATTGTGTAGATCCTTCCTTTTTTAGATAATTTTATATAATGCCAGTCAAAATATTATTGCCTAATTTAGGGGTCGTCTAAAGCCATGTTCGATCACGTGATTTCAGATCAGTAGAACATCCCAGAAATTGGAATTAACCCACATAAATTTATGTAATACGAATGTAATACGTGTATCTTATTTCGTTTTTTTTGAAAAATTTGTTTTTGTTTCTTTCTCAAGTCTTGATTCTGAAGTAGACCCGGTGTTATAAACTAATTTTTTAAGAAAATTTTTATATTATACGAGGTGTTATATTTTTATTAGGAAGAAATTCATTATTTAAAATTAATTAGTCTTTTTTTTATCAATAACACCTATTTTAATTTTTACACACTACTAATAATAATCAATAATTCCGTTTGCTTCTAATACAATAAAACTTTCCACATCTGAAGGCTTAACTCCTAATCAAAAATGTACTCTTCTTTTTAATATTAAAGAACCACTTGAAATTTTAGAAAAAGAATTTGATAAGGAGTGGTGGCCTCTTGTGTCAAACGTATGGGTCTTGTATAGCTATAAAAATAATGTGAATGGTGACTCTTAGAAAGTTTATATTTGTTGATTTAATAAACATTTTAAATCAAGTACTCGAAAAGAAAGCATCCTCTATGAGAAACGTCATATAACAAAATTACAAAAATTTGCCCATCTAATATATGTTTTGCAAAAATTAAAGTTCAATGATATGCTTCTAAACAGAAATTACAAGTTGAACGATTCAAAGACTCACCTGATTACTCACACTCTCTTGAAGAAAGTGAAAAACTCAAACTTTCACAAGTTGTCCGAGATTTAGTTGTACAAGAAGCCATAAAGAACTATCGTTCGCCAGAAATCACTAGTGCAGTAAAAGAATATGCAACTGAAAAGTTAAATCTAGGAGAAAGTGCAAAAGAATTGAGATAGAAAGAAGCCACAAACATAAAATATAAAGTGTGTGGTTCACTTGATGCACATCTTATTAGGAGCTCCAAACAAAGATTGGATATCAAAGAATCTATTTCTTACTTGAAAAAAAAAGAATATTTAGTCAATTATTATGGAATCTCTAACCCATCCACCTATGGCCTTGTTTTTATGCATCCCAACCAGCTTAAAAATCTTGAACAATATGGCTGGCTTACTTTAATAGATTCAACTCATAAGACCAATAGGTATGACTGTCGCTTGTTCACCTTGTATGTTCGTAATAATCATGGATGTTAGGATGTTGGAGCCTACTTTTTTGTAAGTAATGAAGACAGTAATACTGTTGTGAAAGGTTTAAAAATAGTTAAAAGATTCGCCAATAACTGGAATCCAAGATATTTCCTCTCTGACCAGAGTAATATAGAATCCAATAGCATCAAAGCGGCTTTCTCAGGTCTTAAAAATGGTGAACAGGAGTGTGATATTATTTTCTGTACAGTACACATCATGCGAACTTAGATTAGCAGAATTTATGATAAAAAGATATGACAAAAAATGGTTCTAGCTATGCATAAACCCTATAAAAAAAATTTATACTTAAAATATATTTAAAATGCACTTAAATTTCTTTAAAATATACTTAATTTTCTTATTTTATACTTAAAATATACTGAAAATTGAATTTTCGCAAAATCAGTATCTAAATTATAATTAATATATATTTAAATTATATTCAATTTATA
>JADRCO010002952.1:0-11616 GCA_021464525.1 Rhizophagus sp. LPA8_4_AMF
TTTTTTTTTTTTTTTTTCTTTTTTTTTTATCTTTTTTTTTTTTTATTTTTTTTTTTTAAATTTTTTTTTTTTTTTAGTATTATTTATTTTTAGGGAGGGCTGAAGAAAATAAGATTCCGATCGCCCAAAAAGGAGAACAAGTGTCCATGCAATGCAAGATCGTTTTAGAAAATACAATTTCACAAACTTTTTAAATATTACACGAATAAATCTAACGTTAATTGGATAAATCTGTACATCATTACGCCATTACGCCATATTTCTTTCTAACCAGATTTACTATTATTTTCTAAGCCATTTAAACCGAATTTTATCGTCCAAAAATTTTAATATTCAATGGAACAAAATTCTCTAGGCTTAGTCAGTGCGAAGGAAATTATTGTAAAAAAATTTGAAAATTGGACCAGTGGAAATAAAAAAATTGATAATTTCATTCAAGAAAAGCAATTAAAATACAATGAAACTGGTGACGTATTTGAATGGATTCCACATAGTGAGATTATTGATATTAAGGAAATAGAAGATAAGTACTTGACTACAGCAATATGGAAAGAAGGGCCATTATATTATAACAAAGATGAAAATAAATTGATAAGAAAATCGAATAAAAAAGCTGTATTAAGGTATCTGCGTAATTCACGAGATGCTACTATTGGAGAAATTGCAAATAAGGTATTAAATTTCTTTGTAAATTTAGTTTGGATATAAATATAGTATTAACTATATTGTCTTTGTAGGTTGAATCGTATTTGAAAGATTTTCAAGACTATAGATCACCTCAACGTTATGGGTTATCTCAAAAATTACTTAAAGGCACTGGATTTTCTCAATATTCACATCAATGCTATGGATTATCTCAAAATTTACTTCGAGACAATAGTTCACGTCAAGGCTATGGATTATCACAAAGTCCGGACACAAATGATTATATTATAGTTTTTAGTAGTAATTATCTTGATTATTATTGTGAAAAATGTGGTAATAAATATAGAAAAAATATGGATGATAAACAGTGTATACCATGTCAGGTAAACCATTTAAAAAATAATTGGACTAGTGGTAATGAAATAATCGATAATTTTATTCAAGAAAAGCAATCAAAATACAGTGAAAATAATGCAGTATTTGAATGGATACCATATAGTGAGTTTATTGATATTAAAGAAATAGGAGATAAGTGTTTGACTACAGCAATATGGAAAGAAGGTCCATTACATTATGACAAAGATGAAAATGAATTGATAAGTAAATTGAATGAAAAAGTTGTATTAAGATATCTGTATAATTCACAAGATACTAGAGAAATTATAAATAAGGTATTTATTTGTGAATTTAGTTTGAATATTTAATATATGGTTAATTTATTTTGTTTTTATAGGTTGAATCATATTCTCAAACTTATATATTATTTCGAAATCTACCTCAAAACTATGGATTATCTCAAAACCCAGACACAAATGATTATATTTTGATTTTTAGTAGTATTTATCTTAATTACTATTGTGAAAAATGTGGTAATGTTTATAGAAAAAATATGGGTGGTAAACAGTGTATGGCATGTCGGGTAAACCATTTAAAAAATTATTGGACTAGTGGAAATGAAATAATCGATAATTTTATTCAAGAAAAGCAATCAGAATACAATGAAAATGATTCAGTATTTGAATGGATACCATACAGCGAGTTTATTGATATTAAAGAATTAGGAGATAAGTGTTTGACTACAGCAATATGGAAAGAAGGTCCATTTCATTATGACAAAGATGAAAATGAATTGATAAGAAAAGCAAATAAAAAAGTTGTATTAAGATATCTGCATAATTCACAAGATACTAGAGAAACTATAAACAAGGTATTTATTTGTGAATTTAGTTTGAATATTAATATATGGTTAATTTATTTGGTTTTGTAGGTTAAATCATATTTGAAAGATGGATTACTATCTCAAATTCCACATCAAGGCAATAGATTGCCCGAATTTCCACACTATGGATCGTCTAAAATTCCACATCAAGGCTATGGATTATCTAAAAATCCAGACACAAATGATTATATTTTGATTTTTAGTAATAATTATCTTGATTATTACTGTGAAAAATGTGGCAATGAATATAGAAAAAATACAAATGATAAACAGTGTATGGCATGTCAGGTAAACCATTTAAAAAATAATTGGACTAGTGGAAATGAAATAATCGATAAATTTATTCAAGAAAAGCAATCAAAATACAGTGAAAATAATGCAGTATTTGAATGGATACCATATAGTGAGTTTATTGATATTAAAGAAATAGGAGATAAGTGTTTGACTACAGCAATATGGAACGAAGGTCCATTACATTATGGCAAAGATGAAAATGAATTGATAAGAAAATCAAACGAAAAAGTTGTATTAAGATATCTGCATAATTCACAAAATACTAGAGAAATTATAAATAAGGTATTTCTTTGCGAATTTAGTTTGAATATAAATAAATATGTGGTTAATTTATTTTGTTTTATAGGCTGAATCATATTTAAAAGATGAATTATCTCAAATTCCATATCAACGCTATCAATTGACTCGTATTTCATACCAAGGCCATAGATTGTCTCATATTTCATACCAAGCCCATGGATTATCTCAAAATCCAGACACAAATGATCATATTTTGATTTTTAGTAGTATATATCTTAATTACTATTGTGAAATATGTGGTAATAAATATGAAAATAATATGAATTATAAATGGTGTAAACTATGTCAGATAAACCACTTGAAAAATAATTTTACAATTAGGACTAGTGAGAATGAAATAATCGATAATTTCATTCAAGAAAGGCAATTAAATTATAATAGAAATAATGCAGTATTTGAATGGATACCATATTACGAGATTATTGATATTAAAGAAATAGGAGATAGGTGTTTGAGTACAGCAATATGGAAAAGAGGTCCATTACATTATGATAAAGATGAAAATGAATTGATAAGAAAAGCAAATAAAAAAGTTGTATTAAGATATCTGCATAATTCACAAGATACTAGAGAAATTATAAATAAGGTATTTATTTGCGAATTTATTTTGAATATTTAATATATGGTTAATTTATTTTGTTTTTGTAGGTTAAATCATATTTAAAAGATTTTAGAACTGTATTATCTCAAATTTCACATCAAGGCTATGGATTACCTTCAATGTTTCAAATTCCACATCGATTGTCTCAAATTCCACATCAAAGCGATGGATCGTCTCAAATTCCACATCAAGGCTATGGATTATCTCAAAGTCCAGATACAAATGATTATATTTTGGTTTTTAGTAATAAATATCTTGATTATTATTGTGAAAAATGTGGTGATTGTTATAGAAATTATACGGGTGATAAGCAGTGTATGTTATGTCAGGTAAACCATTTAAAAAATAATTGGATTAGTGGAAATGAAATAATCGATAATTTTATTCAAAAAAAGCAATCAAGTTATAATGAAAATGATACAGTATTTGAATGGATACCATATAGCAAGTTTATTAATATTAAAGAAATAGGAGATAAGTGTTTAACTACAGCAATATGGAACGAAGGTCCATTACATTATGATAAAGATGAAAATATATTGATAAGAAATTCATATAAAAAGGTTGTACTAAGATATCTGTATAATTCACGAGATTCTATATCTAAAAAAGTTATAAATAAGGTATTAAAATTTCTTTGTAAATTTAGTTTTAAATATTAATATTATTAATTACTTTGTTTTTGTAGGTTAAATCTTATTTAAAAGATTTAAAAGATTTAAAAGATAGATTATCACAAATTTCACATCAAGGCTATGGATTATCTAAAAATCCAGATACAAATGATTATATTTTGGTTTTTAGTAATAATTACCTTGATTATTATTGTGAAAAATGTGGTAATATGTATGATAAGTATGATAAATGGTGTAAACCATGTCGGATAAGCCACTTAAAAAATAATTTTATAATTAGGACTAGTGAGAATAAAATAATCAATAATTTTATTCAAGAAAGGCAATTAAATTATAATATAAATAATGCAGTATTTGAATGGATACCATATAGCGAGTTTATTGATATTAAACAAATTGGAGATAAGAATTTTGCTACAGCAATATGGAAAGAAGGTCCATTATATTATAATAAAGATGAATATAAATTTATGAGAAAATCATATGAAACAGTTGTACTAATATATCTACATAATTCACATGATACTAGAGAAATTATAAATAAGGTATTTCTTTGCGAATTTAGTTTGAATATTAATATATTATTAATTGTTTATTTTTGTAGATCACACCATATTTAAATGATTTTCTGGCCAATAATTCACATCAAAACCATAGATCATCTCTATATTCACTTCAAAGTTATAATTCACATCAAGGCTATGGATTATCTCAAAATCCAGACACAAATAATTATATTTTGATTGCTAGTAATATTTTTCTTAGTTATTATTGTGTAAAATGTGGTAATAAATATAAAAAAAATATGGATGATAAATGGTGTAAACCATGTCGGATAAACCACTTGAAAAATAATTTTACAATTAGGACTAGTGAGAATGAAATAATTGATAATTTCATTCAAGAAAGGCAATTAAATTATAATATAAATGACGCAGTATTTGAATGGATACCACATAGCGAGTTTATTAATATCAAAGATATAGGAGATAAGTATTTGACTACAGGAATATGGAAAGAAGGTCCATTATGTTATGATAAAGATGCATATAAATTTATGAGAAAATCATATGAAAAAGTTGTACTAAGATATCTACATAATTCACAAGATACTAGAGAAATTATAAATAAGGTATTTCTTTGCGAATTTAGTTTGAATATTAATATATTATTAATTGTTTATTTTTGTAGATCACACCATATTTAAATGATTTTCTGGCCAATAATTCACATCAAAACCATAGATCATCTCTATATTCACTTCAAAGTTATAATTCACATCAAGGCTATGGATTATCTCAAAATCCAGACACAAATGATTATATTATGATTTTTAGTAATAATTATCTTAACTATTATTGTGAAAAATGTGGTAATAAATATGAAAATACAAATGATAAATGGTGTAAACCATGTCAGATAAACGATTTGAAAAATAATTTTACAAATTGGACTAGTAAAAATGAAATAATCGATAATTTCATACAAAAAAGGCAATTAAATTATAATAAAACTGACACAGTATTTGAATGGATACCATATAGTGAATTTATTAATAATATTAAAGAAATAGGAGATAAGTGTTTGACTACGGCAATATGGAAAGAAGGGCCATTACATTATGATAAAGCTGAAAATAAATGGACAAGAAATTCATATGAAAATGTTGTACTAAGATATCTGCATAGTTTACAAGATGCTAGAGAAATTATAAACAAGGTAGTATTTCTTTGTGAATTAATTTGAATATTAATATATGGTTGATCTATTTTGCTTTTGTAGGCTGAATCATATTTAAAAGATGGATTACTATCTCAAATTCCACATCAAAGTAATAGAAGATTGTCTCGAATTCCACATCAAAGCTATGGATCGTTATATCAAGCCCATGGATTATCTCAAAATCCAGACACAAATGATTATACTTTGGTTTTTAGTAATGGCTATCTTCGTTATTATTGTGAAAAGTGTGGTAATAGATATATAGAATACAAGGATGATAAATGGTGTAATCCATGTCGAATAAATTATTTAAAAACCAATTTTACTAACTGGACTAGTGGAAATGAAAAAATTGACAACTTCATTCGAAACATGCAATCAAAATACAATGAGAATAATATGGTCAATAGAATTGAATACAATGGAAATCTTGCTGTATTTGAATGGATACCTTATGATAGTCTTATTGATATAAAAGAAATAAGAATAGGTGACTTTGCCATGGCAATGTGGAAAGAAGGTCCATTATGTTATAGTAATCGAAAATGGAAAAGAAAATTAAATGAAAAGGTTTTATTGAAATATCTATATAATTCACAAAACATTAATAATGAATTTTTAAACAAGGTATGAATTTTCTTTTGGTTTATTTTAATTATTAATAACTAATATAATAATGCATTGTATTTTAACAGATTATATATTTAATGGAGAATAGTTATGGAATATCTCAAAATCCTAATACAAATAATTATATATTAGTTTATAAAGTTGGATATAATTGCGAAAATTGTGGTGAAAAATACAATAATAAGTTTGAAATAGATAATAAAAGTTGCATGTTATGTCAAACCAATCATGAAAATAAAATAATTAATGAATTAATTCAAGAAATGAAATTAAATATTGATTATAACTCTAGCGAATCTAATATTATGTTTGAATGGATACCATATGATCAGTTTTATGATATTGAAAAAATAGGTAAAGGTGGGTTTTCAACAGTATATTCAGCAATATGGAAAAAAGGTTTATTATATTATAAAGAACAACAGAATTATTCATCAGCATTTAGAAATAATAATTACAATGGTAAATGGGAAAGAATACCATATACAAAAGTTGCTTTAAAATGCTTACATAATTCACAAAATTTTCTTGATAAGTTTGTAAATGAGGTATGAAATTCCTAATTTAAATATTTTTATAAAGTAATATTCATATATAAACATATTAATATATTATCCAATAGGTTAAAGCATATTCAAATAAAAAAACGGATAACATTCTTAAAATATATGGAATTTCTCAAAACCCAAATTCAAAAGATTACATTATGGTTCTTGAATATGCAGAAGGTGGAAATTTCAATAATTATTTAGATAAAAACTATGAAAGTTTTGATTGGGTTAACGGATTGAAAGTATTAACTAACATTACTGGAGGTCTTAGCAAAATTCATCAAAAACAGATGGTTCATCATGATTTTCACATAGGAAACATATTGATTACAAAGAAAGAAATTTTAAAGGAGTTTTATACTACCTTACGCAGGAATAATAATGAAAATGATAGTAATTACTATAATGCATGTATATCTGATATGGGATTATGTAGAAAAATTGATGATATTGACGGAGCAAGTATTTATGGAGTTATGCCTTATGTAGCTCCTGAAGTGTTAAGAGGAAAATCTTATACTCAAGCAGCAGATATATATAGCTTTGGTATGATTATGTATGTTGTAGCAACTGGAAAACAACCTTTTGCTGATTGTGCTCATGATGAGGAATTAGTACTAAATATATGTAATGGGATTAGACCTGAAATAAATGAAAAAATTGCACCAAAACGTTATATTAATTTAATGAAAAAGTGTTGGAATTTAGATCAAGACAATAGACCAAATTCTATTGAATTAAAAGAATCGATTGATTTATTTTATAATTCATTAATACCTGATTTTAAAAAAGAACAACATCATTATGAAATCAAAAGACAATTTGATGAGACGGAAGAATGTAGAAAAGAAAATCTTTTATCAATTAAAAATAACAAATCAACTACTCATATACAAGCTATTTATACATCTCGATTACTTAATCCTTTTACAAAAATTCTTTCAAAATATGATGATAACCTTAATAATAATTCAGTAGATATCTGTGATTTTACAAAGTAAGTTGCATATTTATGACTTGCTACTATTTTTATTTGTCTTGTCTCATTTTTATTTTACATTATAGTTTATAAGCTTCAATAAAATTCTGTGAATACCGATTTAAATGTTTGAAGCAAAGGAATGCATTAAATTTTAAATAAACGTCAAAAAATATTTTTTTAAAATGGTAGGAATTATTTTAGCTAAGTTACTAAGTTTATAGCATTTCGTTAATCAAAAAAAAGCTTACTATTCATACCTGGAAAATTTATTATAACTTTGCTGATTTTCATTAAATATTAATCATTAAATAATCATACTTATTATTATTTGTTTAACACTGATTATAGAGTAATATGTAAACTTTTCTTTATATAATTAAATCAGTTTGTAATTAAACAAATTTTTATAAACAACCAATAACCAATGCATATAAGTATGTAACATAATAACAATTATAAAACTGGTTGAATAAAATCACAATTATTTCTAACACAAACTTCATAACATGCTTTATTTCCTCCTCTTTCCTCTCCATTTACCATTGGATAATAATTATTTTTAAACAATCAGCTAATTATAAATAAGTTTTCTAATTTTGATAGGTCATTATTCATTATAATTAGTATAGCAAATTCTCGTAATTTCACGAAGGAGAAATAATAAAGATTAGGTGTTTATACAAATTATAAAGTTATGAAAGGTTATAAATTTCAAATATGTCAATGGAAGGAATGTAAGTTATAGAATTACTTTATGTTCAATATGTTTACTTTTATAAATACAATTTTTGCAGTAAAATTTCTTGTGAATCAACTTACAGCCAACAATCGATAATATGCTAGTGGTGAGGGTGAGTTGATAATTTTTAAGATAATTTTTTTAGATATATCAAAAATAGAAAGAGATTTCTATTTTTATTTGAATAAAAACAGACGACCTTTTTCTTACGAAAAGAGAAAATGATAAATCAAAAGCAGAAAACGATTTCCATTTTTATTTTGAACTTTTTTATTTTTATTATGAAAAGAGAAAAGAACAAATTAAAACGGTAAATGATTTCCTCTTCTAACAAAGAAACAAATAATTTATTTAAAAAGGTTAGTTTCATCTATACTAATTAAAATTATCTGAGAGCTTTTTCGTTCGGATTGAGAATCATGGTTAGATTAAAATGTGAAATCTAAGTCCCCAATTTTTCATTTCGGGATATTTGATCATCAATTCATCATTATAAATCTCTGTTGTGTTTTTAAACAAGATTGATGTTTTTGGTGATATAAACCCACGTTAGGTAAATTCATACCGTTATTGGAAATAATATCATTTTTGTGCTTACGCCACATTTTCTTTGTTAATTTTGTTGTACTATTTTTTACGCTTTTAAAGTCGAGTTGTTATTAGTAATTTTAGTACTTTGGCTAAATTAAATAAGTCGAGGAAGCTTAAGTAAAGTACTAAAGTTGTTTAGCAATTTTAGAATGACTTATATTGAATTTTACCGAGATAGCTTGTATATTTGCATAAGTATGAATATATTTATATGGAAATACCCGTTACTGTGCTACACGTGGTTGTTTTTTCAATTTACGGTGTAATTTTGACACTTTAGTTAAATGAAACAAGAGTTCAACAAAAAATAGAATCATTTGAGTATTAATTTTACCAGCTACTAGCTTGAATATTTATGAAGTAATTAGTATTTATTTACATTAGTGTATTTGAAAATTAATTCTTTAATAATAGTATTGGTTTGTTTATTCTATTTTTTAAATGTGCTTATCATAACATTAATAAAATAATTTTATTTTACACGATATTTTAGAAAAGTATCAGTTTTTCTTTTTGACTTGTTTTTGTTACAAGCGAAGCCAAACAAAATTTACACGCTGCTATAGAGTGGAATTTTTTTGTGATAATATAAGGTGGCAACGTAAGGTAAAAAATTTCATCTTACGTTATTAAAGGAGGAACGTAATTATGCAAAGTTTGCATAGCCAATCTACATTACGCAATTGTTACCCACCGGGAAGAATCCGGAGTTTAAAATGTACATTTTTAAATTATACAACCAGTGCACCTAAAATATCGAGACACAAAATTCAGCTAAAAAATAATCATTGTGCTATCACCATCAGATTTCTCTTTGTCCTATATTTTGGGAAGTGACAAAATTACTTTGTATTCAATTCATGATTTGTCATATTCATTTGTAATATATGTTAAAATTTCTTCAGATAATTTTTCTCGTGATGTAGTTGAAGGAATAGTGCGCAGTGGATTGAATTCTCAACAATATAAAGTTGTAAATTTGAAACTTTATACACAAAGGCATTATTACTTTTTTTTAAATCGGTTGGCCTTATTATACAAATTCTTTGAGTAATAAAAGCCTTATAATTTTAAGGATTTATTATCTGGTATATTAACAAATATATGTCATTTAAACGTTTTGTGAACTGAAGCTTGCAAATATTGAAAGAAATGTATTGCGTACATGACTTTATACACGTTAAATGAATTTTTTCTTTTAAGATACACTACTAACTTATATGAACACAAGCGACTTCGTGATCCCAAATGCTATAATTAATTAAACGATTGTCTTGCAATTTATTTAATTTGATGAAATTTAAATCAATCCGATAGAATTAATTATTCCTTTCATTTAGTAGATATTCATATATTTTGTCTGATTTATAAAATGTTAATTTGTTATTATTGGCGTCGATATCAGAATTTTACCAATTCACTGATAAATAATGTAACTGAAGTACAAAATTTTCGAGTTTAGCTTAAAGAGTGACCGATTATCATCTTTAAGAATTTTTTTCTTTAATAGAAAGTGTATCATGTGGTATATCGATATAATTGAAAATGTACAGTGTTCATATCTTCCTTTAATCAAAATTTAGCTTTATTGTATTGTTTTTACGCCATATGAATCGAATCTTTTCTCTTTGTTTAAAAATATTAATATCCCATGAAATTTTTTATAGAAAGTTTTGGAGATTTTACCACTGGAAGGAAAATTGAAAGAATTGACCAAGAAAAGTAAACAAAATATGACAGATATGGTACTGTATTTGGATGGATACCGTATAGTAAGCTAATTTATATTTAGGAAATAGGAGATAATTGTTTAACTACAGCAATATGTAAGAAGGGGCCGTTACATTTTGACAATAATAGTACGAAATGATAAGAATATCATATGAAAAAGTTTGTATAAGATACAAGAGTAGCTCACAAGACATTACTGACAAATTTATAAATAGGTATTAAATAAGGTAAATTCTGCAAACCATGCTTTTTAAAAAATAATTTTACAAATTGGAGTGGAAATTTAAAAATTAGTAATTTCATTAAAGAAAAGGTATTGATATCATAGAAATAAGAAATAGATGTTTGATTATAGCAATATGGAAGGATAACCTGTTATATTATGATATTGATGAAGAAAAATAGACAAGGGAATCATATGACAAAGTTTGTTTAAGATATTTGTATAATTCACAAGGTATTACTGACAAATTTTTAAATAAGGTGTAAAATTTTCCATAAATATAATTAGAATATTTAAAATGATATTAATTTTTTAAAAATTTTGACAGGTTGAATCATATTTAAAGGGAGATTGTAGTTATGAAAATTATTAGTTATCCCAAACAGATACGGGAAATTATATTTAATATATATAAAACAAGTATAAGTAAGTTATATAATTAAACCTGAAAAATATCCTTGTCAGACGTTATCCCGAAGGACATTTTCCCAAATTTTTGGCCTGAGTTATGCAGAGTTATGCATGAACATGTAATCAGTCAGGCGGCGTTAAAGTTTTCGGGAAAACGTCCTTCGGGAAATCGTACTGTAATAAGGATGCTCAACGGTCTTTTCGGTCTTACCGGGTCTTGACCGGTCTTTGGAAATTTTTCGGAAAAGTAACAAGGCTGCGCACTCAAAATTTTGTGGCGCAGCAGACTTGGTTAAAGACCGAAAAGTGGCAAAATTTTGTACTAATCCAATCAGCCAATTT
>JADRCO010002953.1:0-11611 GCA_021464525.1 Rhizophagus sp. LPA8_4_AMF
AAAAAAAAATAAAAAAAAAAAAAAAAAAAAAAAAAAAAAAAAACTACAAAATACAAAAAAATAAATAAAATAAAAATAAAAATAAAAAATAAAGGAAAAGAAAGAAAGGGGGGAAGAAAGAAAAAAAGAAATTAAACCGAAAAAATTTTAAGAGAAACCCTTCACACGTAATATTCGTAATACTTTTCCCACAAGTATCCTCATCATTTTTTAATAGTCTAAAAATGATCCAAATAATCCCCCCCATTTTACTATTTTTAAACTTTTTTATGCTTCGACATGTGTCATAATTATCATAATTAGCCACTCTAAACCTAGCCACGATCGTTTTTTTTTTTTAAAAATATATTTTATATAGTTAATATTTATATGTATATATTATACGAATTAAATGAACTTCCAGAATTGCCTCACAAAAAAAAAAAAAAAAAAATTTTTTTTTTTTTTTTTTTTTTTATTATTACTTTACGATTATTTTTTAAAATAAAAAACTAAAATAAAAAAAAAAAAAAATTCCTTTTTCTATACGAATCAATTTTATCTGTTTTTTTTACAACAAAAACTGCAAAAATTCCTCTTTACACCCCTTGTCAACATTTTACCTACAATACAAATATAAATAATATCAAAGTAAAGTGTAGTACCAAGATCTGCGTTGATTTATGGTTTTTTATTGTGATAATTATAATTTATTATTTTATAATAGTTAAAAAATATATATATAATATATATATAAAAAAAGGTAGTCTAATTTTTTTAAAGAACTTGTTTCTTGATTTTTTTATAAATACCCATCAAAGATCCTCCAACGTCCATTTTTATTCTTCAAATAATTCTTCTGTTGATAATAAAACCTATATAAAAATTTTCATAAAAACAATACAGAAAATAATCATGTCATCAAAACAAATTACAAAAAAACGAGGAGTTGTCGCTTGTAATAAATGTAAACGCGATAAAAAAAAATGCGATGGTAGTTATTTAACTCAAAAACCTTGTAAAAATTGTCGTGACCGTAATGAACATTGTGAATATATTGAACCAAGTCGATTGAAAACTAATGAAATGATTAACATTTCTTCTTCTAATATTGAAGATAATAATCAATATCAAGATTTTCCTTTACGACAAAATTTGGATAAATCGGATATTTTCTTACAATTATTAACAGATCCATCAACTACGAATGAACAAATGGTTATTTTAAAACGACTTTATAATGAAATTATAAGAAATCCTGAAAATCCAAATTTTATTGGTAATAAACGTGATGAATTATCCATGAAATTAAAACTTCTTTTATCATCTTCAACCGATAACGATAATACAAAAATTCAGATTTGGGATGATCTTTGTTCTTTAGTTAATGAACTTGATAATAATATAAATAAAAATGAAAATAATTCAAATATTTTGGATTCTATTTTTAATACTTGGAATTCTGAACCCTTGGAATTTTCTTCTTCTTCTTCTCCTATTACTACTACTAGTAATAATTTAATAACTACACCCAATTTTTCAAATGATCAACTTAACGTAAAAACAACAACAACATCGACTACAACTCGAGATAAACCTAAAGTTAGGGTTATTAAAGAAAATAAAAAGAAAAATGATATTAAAAAGAGAAAATCTCGTAAAAATCAAAGAGAAAACAAAAGAACTGTAAGTGATAAATTACACAAAGTTCATGATTTCATTAAATTTTATAAATAACCTTTTTTTTTTTTTTTTTTTTTTTTTTGATACATTTAGCAACCATATCCAGCAGGAGGTCAAATAGTAATAAGACCATCTAAACAAGCACACACAATGATTTGGCATCAAAATGATCCAATTGATGATGTTCCAATCATGGCATTTCAATTACAACAACCTATTAAACCTATTACACCACCAACACCACCACCAGTAATAAGTCGACCTCTACAAAGAACTCAATTTCAACAACCATTACCATCATTCCCACATTATCAATCCGTGATACCTATTAATCTTTGGGATCATTCAACAACAACAATGACAATGCTTTCACCTAAACCAAGTCCAACATTTTCAGAATCAGAAATTAATAATGAACCAACCACAAATTCTATTCTTTTATCCCCAACACCATCACTTCATGATGATATAGGAGATATTGTATCCTCACCTTCAAACTCATCAATTGATCATACGAGAGTAGTATCTGATGATGAAAAAGAACGGTTTGGATTGATTAGTTTAACATCGACTTCAACTGGATCACCACAATCACCTTCATTATTTACAGTAGAAGAATTTATTGAAATGTGGTCAAATTCCTCAAGTGTAACGGATGACTTATCTGTAGTAGAACCAATTTGGAATTGTTGATTATCAACTAAATGGGGTCTTTTTTTGAAAAAATTTTCTTTGTTTGTCATATCTTTATTCAATTTCCAAAAATAACTCGGAATTCGGAAGTCCATTACATTTATCATATATGGTTAGATTAGAAATTTCAACATTTTTAGTTAATTTACTCATTTAAAAAATTTTCTCATATTTTTTTTTTTTATTTTTGTTTATATATTTCTTTTCTTTTTTTTTTCCAAAATTGTATATAATTTTTATTTTATAAAAAAAAAAAAAAATATTAAAAAAAAAAACTTTTTTATTCATTTTCTCCAACAATATCAGATATAGCCAAGCCAACATAGTGTTTAAATTGACTACTACTAATGTGAAACGAAATTATAGTTGTTCTAGATCACATGCATAACAATGTAGTTAGAAGAACATTTTTTATATAATTTGTAAATATAATACGAACTCTTTCGTTAAACGAAATTTGATAATACATTATACAATGATTACATTATACAATAAATTTTATAATATTATTTATATATGAAATATTTAAAATGTGATTCTTTATTCTTTATTCTCAATGAAACAATAAAAAATGGTTTAGTGTTAAAAAAGTGGGACCAAAGTAAAAATCCTCGTATCAGTTGGGAAATCGGAGAATTTAATAAATGATACATAATGTGACGTTTTACTGATTCTTATATGATTCGGCTTTAAAGTTAATTTTCGGCGTAAATATAAATTTATTTGTCACATAAGATGACAAAATGTCAATGAGTCATTCAAATTAAATATTACTATATAAATTCTAACAAAAACTATATTTACCATATTTTTGGGGGGGGGTTGTTATCTTATGTCAATGGTTCAATATCTTTTTATTATTCTAACCAAAATAAATTATTCATTTGAATTAGTTTTTTTATTCTGTTACAGTTCATTTCTTTTTTGGTTATCAACTTAATCAATTTGAAATTCTTCAATCGGAAAACTTTCCCCCATTAATAAATTTTTTTTTTTTTAATAATGAAATTTTTTTTTTTTTTCGTTAATTTTACGTTTCATAATAATAATAATAGTAAATATTATAATGATTTTTACTGCAATAAAAAAAAAATAATAATATCTAAAAAAAGCAAACAAATAAAATTAATTTTTATTTTATTTTTTTATTTTTAAAAATATATATAATATATATATAAAATATTATAATAAATAAAAATAATAATAATAATTCTTTGTTAATAAATTCATTAAAAAGTGTAAACTTGTTCATATTGTTTAATGTAACACAACCGTTTCAATGTTCTACCCTCTATTATCCGCCGAAAATGAATGAGAAAAATGAGAAAAAATTATTATAACAAGTTTTTTTTTTTTTTTTTCAACATATGTTACATTAGCGTTATCGATAATTTCGTTGTTAAATTTTTATGTGGCTGAGTAAATCCAATATAAAAACGAGTATTTATCATTTTTGGGGATTTCCGTAATTTTCCGTTTGATTTAGTATTTTATTAGGTAGATAATGGTGGCTTTTTGTTGTGACAATTACTAACAAACAAAAAAACCTTGGGACATGTATAAATATTTTGTACACAAAATTATCTAATCTATTTTTTTCCCCTGTCATTGATAAGAAGATTATATTTTCAATTTTTTTAGTCGCAGTAAAAGAATTTTCATTCATTACATTTTTGAATAAAAATAAACACAAGGAAATATATATAAATTACGATATAATAATGTGCATTATTTATAATAATCTTAAATTCCGTGAGAAAAGAATTAAATATATATATTTTTTTCACTAAATAGGGTTTTATTATTTTTTTACTTGGCATCCATCTAATTTTAGAATCAAACTTTAAAAAAATTAAAAACTTATTTGAGTTACGTTACAATACTTGATCTGATAGAGATTTGATAGATTGAAACTAATGAGTTATATTAAAACTACCAAAATGTTCAATTGCTGATAATTGCTAAATAAAGATTTATTACGTTTGATTTCAAATATGCTTTTTTTGAATTATTAATGATTTTATGAAATTTGTTCTTTTGTCACGCGATTCTTCATTTCAAATTTTGTTTAAAGCATTAAAGAATATTCTTATAATAGAATTTGTTTTTTTTTTTAAAACAATTTGTCAATCTACTTGAAAAAAAAAATTCATAAAAAGAAATAGATCTCCTATAATGGTTTCATTATCCAAAAAAAAAAAATTTTATAATTTTTCTAGAAGATAAGCTTTATAAGTGATTTTCTCAAGTGAATTCTATATTCGGTTAAATTCTCATTATTAATTCTTTTTTCTTTATAGTAAATTTCATTGTAGATATAAGAATGAATTAATTATTTATTCATGTGGGGTTAATTATCGGAAAAATGAAAATCTTTTTTTTTTTCGAAAGAAATTTCTCTTGCAAACATCATACATTTCCTTTTCTGTATACATGATAATAATTTACCGGTAATAAATTATTTTAAAATTCATTGAAATTATAGTGATTCGTATTTCTTTAATTTTTTTTTTTTTTTTTTTTTTTTTTAAAAAAAAAAAAGAGCATTTCGCGCGAAAAAATTAATGTCTAAGAATCATGGCACGAAAATCTGTAAATTTGTATATCATAATTTTGTTAAAGTATCAGGTGATCGGTAAACGAAAATTTTACCGACATTTATTACTGTCATGTGATGAAATGCAATCATGTGTCTACTGCGATAACGTTTATATGCAAATTTCGTATTCTTTTTACGTTGAATGAATGTCTACAATTTTCCGTATAAATATATTTGTGGAAATGATGCTACGTTAGATGTATTTAAAAGTTAAAATAATAATATCAGGCTATATATATTTTAAAGGTTAAAATAATATCAGGTTATATATATTTAAAGGTTAAAATAATATCAGGTTATATACATTTAAAGGTTAAAATTTGAATATCTGGTTATTTCAAAATCTACAAGAACATCTCATCTTTCTTTTAAAATAATTTGCTCGATGTGAACTTACAGAACGGTTGAAAGGAAGGGTTTATAAATTATAACAGATCAACGAAAACACCATGCTTTGTACAATATTACAGTATTATTAACTTGGACTTGTGAAAAGTCTTTTTTGTGGAAATGGTTAAAAACTTGTGTTCAAAATTCGATGTAGTCCTACATATACTTTTGCAATTCATTTAGTTCTGATAATTTCCATTACACTATTGATACTTAAAAGTCCGCCAAGGATAAACTTAAGCGAATGTAAAATATAGTTAATATATACGATGAACGTTAACAGTTTTAAAATCTAATTTTGTACTAAAAAACGTATATTTGATTATAATCATAATTTGAGGATATCAGATATATAAAATCACTTTCTCAAGTTAATACAAATTAATTAATAGTAAAATTCCCGTTTAATACATACACGATATATTAAATCAAATCAAGTTTTGACTAATTTGTTTAAAAAAAATCAGAATCAACAATTTGTATAATTATACAGTATTTAAAATGGGTACTTAGCTACAAGTTCAAAATGCTAAAATTAGAACAATTTTTTAAAATAATTTTCAAAGCATTAGTAATTATAGCAAAATCAATTCCAATATTCCAATAACAGATAAGATTAATTTAATACTACAATAAATAATACTATTAAGTATAACTAAAGAAATTATGTAAAAGTTATATTGTATAGCATTAACTAAAAGACTCCTACCTCTTAAATAAAGTGGTTGTCTTAATATATTAAATATGCAATATAAATAATTTAAATTATTCATATATTAAATTCTTATAATACTGATGGAATAAATTGAATAAATTGATGTATATACATATATACATACAGTATTGATTGATATATAAAAATATAAATAAATAACTTAAATATATATAATTTTACTTTATTTAACTTTAGATTTCAATTATAATATAATATGATTTTAATACTAAAATAATTATTATATGAATTTTACTAATTTGCCTTCTGAATTAAATAAATTACTCCTAAAAATTTTTTTTTTTGCCAATCATTTTTTTTTAGTTTGAAATCATTATTTTAAAAAATTTTTTTTTATAAAAAAATTATTTATTTATTTAACTAGTTTTTTACATTTTTTATAATATTTTACATGATTTTAATTGTGACTAATTTACATTTTTTTGATAATTACTAATAGGTTAAATTATTTATTAAATTAATAAATTTAAAATTAATTTTAATTTGAAATAAAAATATCAAATTAATTAAAAATCAAATTATTTTTTTTTTAGAATTAATAATTAAATCTAATATATAATCAAATTTCAATAAATTTTAAATTATTTTATATAAAATTTTGGGTATTGTTTTTTATTACCATGGCGATGCATCACCAGTATCACATGATTTTATAAATCTGGCCAGAATTAAAAGATCTTCAAAAAATTTCCTTTTTTGGAGGTATTGTATAACAAAAACTTGAATTTTGCTGAAAATAAAACTGCCTTTTTGGGTTGTATAACATTACCTAAGAATCCAAAAAAGGAAAATTTGGCCAGCGTTAAAAAATTTGGCCGAAATTATGCATGTGATACATAGGATGTGGCAAATAGGATTTTTTGCACTGAAAAAATTCTGTCCCTAAAATAAATAATAAAAATGGAAAACTAAAAGGTATGACGCAGGTGATAAATATTTATATAATATGTGAAGTCATGTGACATTAGCGATGTATCGCTATGACGATATTTTATAAATTCTAAAATTTTAATATATGTGCTACATAAAGAGAAAACAGTACCATTTGATGCCAATATTCCACGTAAGGATAATGTACTGACTGGTAAAGTGGTGGTTATAATTAATGAACAAAGAGTGGAAACTAAAAGAATGAGTTCCTATTTCCCACATATATTTACACCACTGGAGGAGATGAAATACCAGTACAAGAACTATATAATTACTGATCAAATAAATTATTAACTATATATGAACTATGACCGGCAAGAGGAAGGGTTCCAAAGTGGTTCACTTCGCTTATAGGTCTTACACAAAATGCACCCAGCATAAAAAATTATTGCGTGATGAATTTAGTGTCCTCAAATTCGGAAAACATCTGAGAATCTGATGGTAAGCATTTAACAAATGTACAAGCACTCAAACTGACAAAGAAATCTCCATCCACAGATAATAGGAAAAAAGAATTCGTCCATACACAACAAAATCACATGTTAACATTTGGACAGATAAAGAATAAAAACCATCAAACAGGGAGACACATGATACAACACTGGACTGCAGTCAACAGTATGCAGAGAATAGGCAGTGAAACTCCATACAGAGTAATTAAACGATGCAACAGATGTTCATTAAATGACAGAAGGGTTAATAAAGATAACCGCAACTGCTACTTTAATAAAGACTGCCTGGAGTTGACTTGTATAAATAGAGTCTCTAAACAGCGGAATCACTTACATACCAGAATAATCAAGGATATCATAGAAGATAGAAATCACTCACATGCAGAACAAACTCTAGTATACACTCATAGTTACATACAAGTGATGGATTATGACACGGTTCTCATCCAAAACACGTTATTGAATAATGAAGCCATAACACAGCATATAGAGCTACTACACCAAATGAGAGTGAACTTTAATACATCAGACATGATTAACATATATACAGATGGATCATTATTGAATCGCTTCAACAATAACTCTAACACATTTACAAAACACATGGGCACAGGTTGGGTGATACTTAATGACAAGGATGAAGTAATATTGGAATGCTGTAGTTCAATCACTGACTGGGCCTCATCTACACGTACAGAATTAGGAGTAATATTATCAGCCATGCTTGTTTTACAGTCAGGACAGAAAGCAAACATCATTACAGACTTACAAGCTGCAATAGATAGCATCAATTACATAAGGACAAATTTAACAAATGGAAAAAATAAGACGCGAATTTGGTGCAAATGCAATAATTACAGCATAATTAGTAGTATAATTAATCTTATAGATAGCAAACAACTGGAAATAAAGCTGATAAAAGTTAAAGGTCATTCAGGAATAAAAGGCAATGAAGAAGCAGACAGGGTGGTTAAGGAAGATATAGAAAAACCAACTTGCATTAAAATTAAAGATTCACAGCAAAAGGATTTAATATATGACATATATTGGGATAACAAGAGAGTTGACAGACATATCAGAAAATTTATAGATAACCTGTGTGAATCTATATTGGATGCAGCATGGTCTATTAACCGTACACATAGATCACTCTTTGCAGATACAACAGATACAATAGAAGAAAAGGTTACATGGTCATTGTTCAAGAAAAACACAGGATCTAATTGCACAATATCACTAATAAATGACAGATTCATTAAATACTTGAAGCTTCTAAACTACTTGCTTCCAACTTTGGAAATCATGAAAGAAAGAAGATATGACTTATATGGAGATGTAAAGTGCAGGTTCTGTCTTAATGAAAATGAAGATGATAATCACATAATTTATTGTCAACAACTTAAAGACAAATGGACAACTGTAGCCAACAATACAACATATAAATGTGATCAAATATTGAGGAATTTTTTATCACAAGAAAGAGATATCCAACTGAGTCAAGAAGATATACAACAATTATATTCATGGAATAGAAATTTCTTTACCCACACATTTGGCACTAATCATGACTTACCTATTCCTTACATACATCTAATATTAAGAAGCTTCTTTCCAAAAGAAAAATATAAGGAACTCAAGTCTATTGTCAAAACAAAAAGAATAGCATTAACTGTTGCAACTTTTTTTTTAGAAACATGTATTAATGAATTTTACAGCATTATTTGGCAACCACATTGCAAAGCAGTAGCAGAATGGGAGCACACTAAAGGCATAAAAAAACAAGATTTAAGAAAAAGGCCATTAGCACATCAGCGTATTGTATATGAATGAATTCAACTTTACAAATGGAAGATGGTATATATGACTTGGAGAAAAGGAAAATTTTAAAACATAATGAACAATGGTCAATAGCATTAGAAAAAATAAGACAATATATAAACCAACTTATTGGAGAAGGAAAAAGAGTACTATGGAAAGTATATAACAATACAAAAATATCCAAATATAATATACCTTTTTTTTTATTTAGAGGGTAGTGAAAGCATTTACTTAAGCCATATGATATAATGATCCTATATAATTCAATAGCTACTATGGAAGGATATAGGTGAATTTCATAGGGTGATGGTAGGGCACAGGAGCAATCTTATGGATAGGGAACTGGTTTGGAGTTTTAATAAATTAGTTATATAACAGATACTATTACATCTTCACATATAATTAATAAACTCTCAAATTGCACTACCTTGCAAAAAAAAAAAAACTATATATGAACTATAAATGAAATCAAAATTAAAAGACAAAAATCAAAATATTTCTTTTTCTTTTTTTACGATAAAGAGACTTCAATAAAAGCTGCACGTTGTTTATTAAACTTTATTATCATCATTTTCAAAATGGTGTACGCAGTTTATTTGTGATTGTATATTCAAATACCAATATTCACCTGGTTTTTATCCGTTTTTTATTTATATTTCATCTGGTTTTCATCCAGTATTCAATTTTCTTTTTTTTTATTTAAATTTAACTGCGTATATCATTTTGAAAATGATGATAAATAATGAATTTAAAGTAAAATAGACTGCTTCAGAAAAACCCTATATAAAGTCCCAAAAGTGAAATCCTATATAAAATTGGATCCAGACCAACCCCATGTCAAGTACTCGCTAACGAAATTACTTAGCAGTTTTATGTAAAACCTGTATTTACCTTTTATTCCAAAGAGTACTATCTGTCAATACTACTGTTATGAGTAAAATGATTTAAATGATCTTATTTCACAAAGAGAAGAAAAAAAAATAAATTGTAGATATATACATTATAAAATCTTAAATAAAAACAAAAATAACAATAAGAAATTGCAATAAAATATAAAATTATATATTAAGAGCTAATTCCTTCTTTATATATCTACCCTTACACAGTAAATAATAAGTTCTGTCATACATTTTGTAATTGGTCCAGAAGAAACAATTCTTACTGATTCTGAAATAACAAGTTAATAAATATTCTGGACAAGTAACCTCTTCATAATAACTTTTCTCAGCTTTATCGATAACAGCATAAGCATCTGCAGCAACAGCTTTCTATTGCTAAAATCTATTAGAAGGTTAACCTTAACCTTCAGTTTGTTATATGGGAGCAAGCATTTATATTAAAATATAAGATGATAATCTTTCTACGTAGTGTACTTTTTCCTATGGTGATTGTAACATCAAGTTTATTTGTCTGTAATACTTTAAGTCTTTTATAACAGTAGTTACTTTTGTAGAACTAATTCTGATACCATGGAAAATCCTTAATATAGGAAACTCTAAGACAGTATGAAATAATTTTCTTTTTATTAGGTACATCTAGGCAAACCCTAGATTTTTGTAGAATTTTTATACATCAGTTATGTAATTTTTCTTTATCACCTACTTTATCATAGATAATAATAGACTTGTGATGAAGATAGCAAGAAAAATGACTATTTGATATCACATAAAAAGCAGGTAAACTACAATGACAAGGATAATAAACATCAAAATAAAAAATAATTTTCTTAAAAGAAAATTGAAAAAAGTGTTAGTACGAGTATTTCGGTAAAAATCAACCTTAATCCTATTATCTGCTGCTATATATTGTTGATGTAGTAGTAAAGTATATATTTGATGAAAATATTTATTCTGTATGTATTTTGGCAATTTTTTCTATATAGTAAAATATAAGTCATACAATGGAAAATAAGAAACTTCTTATTAGAATATTGTGATATTGATCGTATAATATGAAGTGAAATGCTACTGACAAAATCCATTAGAGTAAGTTGATTGGTGTAGATATAAATCTGGTATGGTTCAGCCAAATTATTAAAATCTAAAAGAAAATAAGTAGCGCTCTTATTCTTATTGTACAATTAATTGCATCTAACTGTAGATTAAGGCTGGATGCACATGTCAATTTTGGATGAGATACTAAAATTTATATGTAGTAAGTTGCTGCAACCTGGCAGATATAAAATATATAGATTTTTGAATAAAGTAAAAATAAGTGTGATTAGTGCTTTTACAGTCAGACAAATACCATTAACATAATAAGTCAATGTAAGATCCCAAATAATTATAATAGAGGTTACATTTACAGTACTAATTAAAAATCCAATAAAATATA
>JADRCO010002954.1:0-11607 GCA_021464525.1 Rhizophagus sp. LPA8_4_AMF
AAAAAAAACAAAAGGGAAAAAAACATAAAAAAAATCACTAAAAAAAAAAAAAAAAAAAAAAAAATGAAATAAAATCAAACGAAATATATATATAAAAAATTACATGTATGATAACATAATCATTACCTCTACTTTTTGTATTCATTACAAAATTTATTTTTGGAAGAATTTGATAACATGACAATGAATTGTGTAATATATCATTACTGATCCCACCGATTTTTACATAACTGAAATTCATTGATACAAAAAAAATTAGTCATAAAAAATTTTTATTTAGATTTCTAAAAAAAGAAACAAAATTAAATTTTAATTGCTTTCCTAATAAGTGTTAGTTAAAATAATATTTGACAGTCTACTTACATATTTCAGATAGTATTTTTAATCAAAGGAAAATAGTTATGAAAAAAATTACCAGTTCCCTAAAAATAGGAACAACATACAATGATCAAAATCCATTTATTGGTTAAGTTTATATCTTCTCTTTTGCTTAATATGTCCAAAACATAATTTAGATCATTATAACAATATGACCGAATTTAGAAATTTTAATAAAGTAAAAACAAAGATACAAAATATTATGTCTTTGTTGTGAATTTAAAGTGTGGCGTATCGAAAAATTAACCGGTTTGAATAAAATAATGGAACAAATATATCTAAATTAGGGTATATCGAAATGAGAATTGTCGCATTATAATTTAATCTCGCTACATTCACCGACACCCATACTATTACATACTATTCCTAAAAGGTTATAAGAATTTATTAATGTAATATAACGATAAATTTATTAATAAATTTTGTATTCCAAGTATTTAATATAATAAACCCTTGTATGAGAAACGTTTTAGGGTTAATTATATTTAACCGTGGTTGGTTAGTTACGTGAGTGATGCTTTTTTTACATAGAAATTTGCCTCACTTAATGTAACACTATTTCAAATCTAGAAACAATGAATTTACTATTATATTATTTTTCTTAATTCTATATTAAGCATTATAATGATAATCAATTGATGACAATCTAAAAATTTACGGGTATTTTTACTCGGAATTGTGTAACACCAAATTTTAGTTACCATACGGAGTTTTTGTTTTATTATTCAAAGTTATGAGATGAATTCACGCCACATGATCATAATGACAATAATGGGAAACGCCACACTCCAATTTAAATTGCCTTCATTGATGCATTCATTTTGCCAAATCGTTTATATTTCTATTTACGTTGATCAAGTAAATGCTCGTTTTTAATAACAGTTTGTTTAATTATTTATGTCATACTTAAATGGAGTACTGGATATTTAATCCCGGTAATTAAAGTACAAATGAAAGGATGACAAAATATAATAACCGAAAATTCAAGCATTAAAGAAGGTTAAAGCGCGTCTCTTATTATCTAGTCTTGCCATTATCATAAATGCAGTATATTCGAAAATTCCGAATATAAAATATTTTTTAAATTAATTATGGTAAAAATTTAAGAGATTATGAACTTACTTTATTTGTTTAGCGGAATTCCCATGTGGGAGATTTAATTTCCAAGTTTCCTTTGAAAAAAATATTGTTTCAAGTGCTACAGTGCTACAACATTCATTAAATGCATTTAAACTAAAGTAATTCATTCTTAAAATGTCGTTCAATAATAATTTTTTTTTTTGCATACATCTAAAAAAAATAAATTCGCTTTTATATAAATTTGATAAAAAAATCGTCAGATTTGGTCATTCGACGTGCTCATCGGCTCATGAAATGATCGACACTTTACATTTTCTTTCTGAAAAAGTGCGTAAATCAAAAAATGAAAGACTTGAATGTAAATAGACAGTGTTAAACTAGAATGACTCTTGATGTAAACTTGTTAAAAACGTCCGTGAATTAGAATCACATGTGATGATCCATTTACTTTAGTTTCACTAACGTTTTATAGTGATCCGAAAATAGTTTTTATTAACTATAAGTGGCAGTTATAAAAAATATTAATTTCTTTGTAAAAAAAAAAAAAAAATAATAAATATTATTAAGTAAATAAACATTTAACACAAGGAATTTCCGATATATCTCCATCCTTCATAATTTGGCATTTTAACAGTCAACATAATACTATGGTATTAATGTCGGACCGCTCAGAGAAGTCCGAAACTTAAACCTTAAATGGTGACACTTTTGTAAATCAAATTGACGAAACTACAATACTTCAAACATATTTATGATAAATAAATATTGTTTATTGAACTAAATGTGATTATCTGTCTATCGGAATAACTTTGCGGAAACCTTTATGGAAACATAACAGCAAAATTGACGGAATTAAATATATTTATCCTCCTATTTCGCGCAGAAAAATTTTGAAAAAAAATGTTTTATTTACAAGTTCTATCTTTTAATTACAAATCTCATATTACCCGTACCGTATTGCACAAGATACCCTAGGTATAATACAAAATACCTGGTTTAAAAATTGTATGGCCCTGAGAGTACTATAAAGATGAAATTTTATAATGACCATTATTTTTATAAAATTTAATAAATCTATATGTTACGAATCTCATTTGTTGAGAAGTGAGGTACTCTTAAAGGGAGATATCTTGTGTAGTGTGGTACGGTATGATAAGCCACGGGAGTAAAATTGTTAGTTTATGTTTATGATATAGTGTTTATATGATATTCACCTTAGCTTTATTATTCAGGAAAAGAAAGGAAGAAAAGATAAATGGAAGAATTCCCCGCTCTGTCCAAAGTAAAAAATAGTGAAAAGAACCAAGAACGTTGGGGCTTATAACAATTAGTAAGTTAAATATCGATCTAACATCATTTACTAATAGCATAATGTTTAATATTCTTGATGATTAGTAATCTTTCACGAATAAAGGACAAACCTAATTTTCAAAGACTATCACATGAATTTCAAGGTAATTTCTTAAATTGTATTTTTATATAAACGAATAACAAACAAAATAAATAGCAAAAGATGTGAGTTTAGATTTCTAGTTAAAATAAAACATGAATATTTGATAAAGACGACTCGAAAAAGTTATAAATCGAACTCTTTGATAAATTCCTTTACTAAAAGTTTATATGAATTCTTTTCGTTATTTATCGTTAATGTTTTGACATTCTTTTTATGGAGTTTTCATATTCCTATATCTAACTATTTTCTTTATTTATGGTTATTATTATGTTAGTTAACTAAAGGGATTTTCACGCACTTACAAGATTAATTTAAAGATTTTATCTGGAATTGTAAACGATCATGCTGATATACTTATTGCAAAAGACAGTGGAGACAGTGAATAGTACAGTACCAAGCCATCAAAAAAGTTATTTAACGTTATTTACTAGACGTTATTTACTAGTTGTTATTATCAAAAATTGCCACTCGTTTATGAACGATATAATGAGCAGTGTATAAAATATGAAAAAAATTTTATGTGCACATGTGCACATAAGAAAAATCTTTTTGTGTTCATTTACATATAAATTTGTGCACAATTATATGTTAATAATTAAAAAATTTTTTTGTGCACATTAAATTTGCACACCAAAAAATACGCACACGTGCACATTGTGCGCATGAATTTTATATACTGATAATGAGCTTTATTTATTAATCTTGGCATTTTCTTTAAAAATCTATTACCGATATCGATAAGTCGTTGCATAAATATAAGTGGATTCAAATCTGCGGAACAAGATAGCGAATTAGATATGATGTTTTTAAAAAATTTTTTTATATCAGACGTGACGCGACATGGCAACCGGAAATTTCACATAACAATAATTTAATTTTCATACAAACCCTAAAAGTATAAAGTCCTACGCTTCTCTTTGATGTCATAATAATATAATGATTACTAAAAACTTTCACGTCATATACGTCATATTCATTTCTTTTATATAAAAGGTATGTTCTTAACTTTACTGTCAAATTTTGGTGATATTTCATCCAAACCAAGATCAACTAAAATGGAACCAACACAAATAATACAGAAAGCTTACGGTTATTCAAATGGATAAACCCGGTTTTGAAACGCTTTACCTATTAATGTAAAATTCCGAAACTAGGCACAAACCTTCGAAGCCTCCCTAAATTTCCGTAACCGAAACTTGCCGGTTCTGCTTTAATATTTTTGCTAGAATTTATATGCGGTATTTATAAAATAAAATAGAGATGTTAATTATTTTGTTGTAATATTGTACATTATTATAAAATTTACGTAATATTAATTATTTCACAGCTTCAATATTATAATGACTATCTGAAACTCTTTTACCTTTGTTTGTATGGTAAATTGCCATAAAACTACCAACATTTTATTACACGCATTCAAATCAGCCAATCAATTCCTTTTTCAGTTTGTGGAGGTTACGGAGGTTACGGAAATTACGGAGGTTACGGAAATTTCGGAGGTATCGGAGTTTTCGGAGATTCGACTTAAATGGCTGTGTAGAAACTAGTTCTCTAGCTTCGGATGTTTTGCTCACAAAGTAGGTTTCGGTTTTTATCTACAGCATTAATTCAAATATTCAAATTTCATTTTTTTAATTCTTGAATATGACAATGATATTGTAAATATGACGTCAATTGAGGGAATAACTCTCCTTCAGTTAATTAAGTTAACTTATTATGTTGAAACAAATAATATCAATGTAGGAGTTCTTAATTACACGGTAATATATATATACATTGTATATATATAACGGTTTAGATATTTATTCTTAGAAAGGTTTTTGAACAAAAGCCGAATTAAGAAATCGAAGAACAAAGCCAATCTCTATTCCCCGTACCTATTAATTTGAGAATGGCTTGTTATGATGTAATACAGCAGAAAAATAATTTACATAGGATTAATGTGGTTAATTTTGCATTATACTTGCTTAATTTCACAAACTCCAATAAGGTTTCGCTAGTAAGCGAAAAATCACTTGTGTATTTAAGTTGTTTAAAGACTGTGAATATAACGACCTCTCTCAAAATTGTATGTTCTCCATTCTAATCCTCCCGCTTTTTAAATGAAATGAATTAGTTATTAATGCGATGAATTTTTCTCTTTTTTAAATTTATTTATTGTACTAATATTATATTTTCTTATTTTTTTTCAAATTTTACTGATATATACTCAGATTATGTTTTTAACGTATTAAATTTTGCTAATAAACTTTTTGATGGTATGTGAAGAATTGAAAACAGTTCTTACCTAAAATTCTAAGATTTAATAATTAATATATAATCTTTCGTATAATAAATCCACTGGACTTGGATTAAGTGCAGAACATTTTGTTTGAATTGTTTCTTTTTTTCTTCTTTATTACTCATTCATCATAGGCTATTGTGAAAATATATCTAAGATAGTTTAACTAGTATTATTGAAATAAAATTACCCCTAGCGTAGAAGCTTACTTCGTTGGATCAATCAATATTGTTCACATATTTTCCGAAAGAATTATTACACGTCATTTTACCAACGTAAATACATTCAGAATTGATCAAATTGATCGAGTGAAATCATTAACTTACCAATTCTATAATTGCCACAACATGCGGATAATAATCAGAGGACAATAATTTATGTTGCCCCCAATCCCCAATCAGAATTCTTTGAATTATACCACAAACTTATAAGTATTAATATCAAATGATATTTTCTAAAAAAATAGTCGATGTTTTACTTACGTGAAGGAAAGGAAATTATTCTTAAATTAAGTTCTTACCAACTTTATCTCCCCACAAATCGCGACCTGAACGAGAACAAGGAACAAGCAAAAAAAAGAATTATATGAATAACTAATTAAGATCACTAATCGCCTCTTCAAAGTTTCTTTTGTATATGTTATCGAATGGCGGAGAAAATAAATCTGCCAATCTAGTAACTTTTCATCAGAAAACTCAACATTATCGTATTATACAAGTGAGCGATGACTGCATGATATGTCTCTTTTAACTATAATAGAACAATAACAAGTTATATTGAAATAGAAAATATATTAAATATAGAAAATTGAATAATTTAGAATGTATAAAATTAAAAAAAATACTTATTCATTCCGCAAACAAAACCAATATGGTCTCTAACACAGTTTTAGTTTCTTTTTTTGGTTAGTTCTTTCGGAGTTAAGTTATTTTTCATTGATGTAATGTTTTTATTTCTTGTAGAATTTCATGAAAAAAATGTTAGAATAAATCCTTTGAAATGTTGGTGAAAGCCATAATAGCCATAAAATAGAGAACTATAAGAATTCTTTGTGTATGTTCCATGACCTTTTTAAATTACGTTCTTGGGAATTGAAAAATTATTCTTCTAATGGAATGATTAATTCCCAATTTTTTTGCTTGAAGATTATAAGGAGTGTATTTTCGTTTCTTTCTCTCGAATTTTAATTATTTTCTCGATCGGTTTAATGTTAATAATATTTTCTTTGTTCATCTACATATTTTTGACCACTGCATTTAATCTATCAATTTTCTTAGCTCATCCACAGTTTGAGCAAGTTTGCCCTAGTAATTAATATCCCTTGAATTTAAATAAAAACTTATTGCTTATCCATTTAAGTGGATTTCCGAAACTAGTCCGTATTTGAATGCAAATTTCTCTGCAAAACATATATAGTGGAACGTCACAAGGTAAGGGATAAGGTGTAACATTGAACCACATTTCTTTATTTTTTTTCCAATTCGATTTGACCGTCCAATTTTATTACCAATTAAAGCAATTCGCAATATGTTGAACTTGTTTATCAAAACATTTTCGGTAGAAAGGACAAGTTTGTACCAAAAAACAATCTATAAAATCATCAGTTCAATCTTTTTTTTTTTCACTTTGTATTTTTTAAAAAAAATTTCTTTATTCCAATTTACTAATAATTCATGGAGATGTCTATAGTGTTTAATTTCCTATATTAGCGAAAGTTAACATTTATTACTATTAAACTGCGCAAAGAAAAAAAAGCAAATCAAAATAAAGGAATACATAAAAGAAACATATAATGGGAGATAAAATAATTTCATTTGAGGCGGAAAAAGATTTTAGTAAGTAAAATAAATAAATCATAGTATTATTTTAGGAAAATATTTAAAAACATTTAATTTCATTTCTTTAGTTGTATTTGCGAAGAATAATTACATAGTGTTAAGTATTGTTGGTTCGCTTGTCGGATTTGCAATATTAGTTTACTATATTGGACGATGTAGAAATAGTAAGGTACTATACAGAACTTGTGCATTTATTGATACATTTATTTCGTGTAATATTCTAACTTCTTTTTATTATTTTTTTGTTTTAGGGAAGTAATTTTGTAATATTTAACTTTCTCCTTATATGTTATGATATAGCATTTGATATAGCGTTTTTTGTAAAGAATGCGGATGATGTTCCAGGATTATACAGATTGACGTAAGAATATTATACTATTTGAGCGGCTTAATCTTTTTTTTTTTAACTAACTTTGATATATTTTTAATTAGATTGATAATTTTAATAGTATCAGGATCACTTAACTTATTAATGAGTTTTTCAATAATTGTGTATCAAAAAATTTGTAATCCAGCATTTTCAAATTGGTTTGGAGAAAATCATAGATTTGCCGCATTAATCACAGTATTTTCGGCAGCGAATATACAAGCATTAAAGATATTTTCATCGAATTATGGGGGAATGAGAATATTTCAAGCAAAATATTCTACTAATGGAAAAAGAGCCATTGCTTGGGGTGGGGTCTTAAATCTTGCTTTTCAAGATATACCTCAATTAGTTATTTTAGTAAGTAATAAAAGAATTATATATGGTTATTGACCAATAAAAAACCTAAATATTGAAATATTAATTGTGCGATTAATTTTTTTTTAAAAAATCATTTTTTTTTTTTTTTTCATTAGGTAATTTATTGGATCAAAACGGATGGATATATGATTTTTCCTTTTATAAGTCTGATATTCAGTGTTATAATTTTATTTATTGATTTCTTTGGAAGAATTTTTGATGCTATCATTATTCAAAATGATGATGATGCAACAACACGTCGTTTGAATGATCGTTCAAGTGAAAGCACTTATCAATATAGTATGCGAGTTGGAGCTCCTTAAAAGATTTTTTTTTTTCTTTTCTAGATGGAACTTAAACAATTTTATAATATAATTTTCCGTTATATATCTATGGTGGAAGAGTAGTATAATTACGTAGAGGAGAACTTGCTGATCAGTTATAGACTATATTTTATTTAAGTATTTAAAATTCATAATTAATATATTTGGGCGGACAAACATATTCATGTGTTCAAGTGGGGCGACAATATTGTTGGTATCTGGGTAACTATAATAGACATATATAGTAGAAATCTATTTACAATATTTATTTATTTCTATGGTACCAATTCATTGGACGCTTCTCAATATACTATATGGGCATCACGTAATAAATCACGCATAATTCTCATGTTTTAGAAACGTATTCTCACATTATGACTTTGACAACCTTTGTGCCATGAACTTTAAAGAAAATACGAGACAGGGAAAACAAGGAAATTATGATCTGGGTGTATAATAGCAATGTTATGTATGAATTGATATTCTCTCTAATAAGAATTATCTTTCTTTACCGGAAGAATTTATTGCGTTTATACGAGCTTTGCGTGATACAGTTTTAAAATTATGGTAAATCCATTTTTAATATTATAATTAGCAATTCTTAAAATACTTTTGCTCTTGTCCTTTTATTGTTAAAAAAGCCTATTCATTTCAAAGTCAGATCATTTTGGTAATTATGTAAATTCAGGTTTTTAATAATACCGTATGTTAGATTCGCAACATGCGATATTGAAGTATATGATACCAACAAAATGGTAGATAGTCGAATTATCATCATTTATTTTCTTGCTCGTTTCATAAAAATTCCTGGTTTATATTGTGAGCGAAGCCTTTAACCAATTTACGCTGTAATTTGTCTTCTGTACCGCATATAAGCTTCCCGAAGAAATAAAAATTTACATTAATATTCCGTATCCAAAATTCACATAACTAAAAATGTGAAGCCTAATATCTCACTCGACCAAATCCTGAAATTTCCATAGAAAGGATTCTGCGCCTTAGTCCCATAATTGACTCGCTAGAACTTTTATCAATTATCTAACATTTTTAACTTTTTGAAAATCCTATTCGCTGTGCCCGTAATATGAAGCGTCATAGGCTCCAAAATACATATTATCTAAGATAAAGTTCCGTAATTTTCAACCTGAATAATAATTGCCATATGTCATCTTGAATTTCGTGGGTCTGAAGTAAATAGCGGAACAACGTTTATCCTGAGTTTGAAGTTCGGTTTCTTAAAAAATCCAGATTCGTTTTCAGACGTGAAAATTGAAAAATAAAAAACGAGAAATTATTTTGTTATGTTGACTTGCGAGAGAGAGATAAGTAGAGTGAAAGACAAGATAATCTTAGCTGTTTATTACTAAAAACAAAGAAATGAAATTTACTTTAGTACTCTCAAAATTCACGTATCTGAACAGATGATCTTCCTATTTGACATCTTCGACCATAAAGTTACGGACGAAAAGTTATTGTTAGATCCGGAAATTAGAGCGTACTTCCATAAACGTTCAATATTACTGGAGTTTATCCCGTGTTTTTTTTTTTTTTTGATCGTTTTGAATGGACGTACACGATACGATAATTAATTAAAGTTCAGTTTTTCAAATTATCTGTACCGCCACCAAAAGATATGCTTTGTTGAGCCGTTGGGAGTGCGGTGCTGATAACCAAATAGGAACTTAGTGTAGAGAAGCATCTACACTAGCAGAAGACCTATAAGAATGAATAACTGAAGAATTAGATTATTTGCGAATATAATTGAATTTTTATATTATCTTATAGTAAATAAAAAACTGGCTTCTATCTTAATTTTTATTCTGAAAAATATTATTTATTACAGTTCTAAAATAACTATTTGTGTAGAATTAGGCGCAAAGCTCTATTCAATCATATACAGTATATGTATGATTGAAAGGAGAGCATGCAAATATCTCTTTTCGGTTCTGCACAATCACAGGCAACATCTATAAATAATATTTCAATGAATTTGATTATCATTTGTCATTGCTTAACTGTTTTAGTTGATTTGCTCTCTGGCTCAATTTCAAAGTCTGTCTTGCTGATTACTAATTTCTTTCTTGGATAAAAGGTTTTGAAAATAATTTGCAAGAACTTCGTTCTGATTCATAGTTTTTTGGCTCTCATCTTGCTCGATATTAGTATCGTGGTCTTGTTTTTCTTTCGTCCCTCGTTTAACTACTTGATATAGGTTTCGGAAACAATTTGCAAGTATTTCATCCTGATTTTGATCTTGAACTGTTTTAGTTTTCTGGCTTTCCTCTTGTTCAACTTCAGTTTTTTTATCTTGCATCTCTTGTTTAACTTCTTCTTGATTTTGTTGAACGTTAATCTCTTTTTTCTTTGATAATAGGTTTTGGAAATAATTTGCAAGTATTTCATTCTGATTCCGATCTTGAACTGTTTTAGTTTTCTGGTTTTCCTCTTGTTCAACCTCAGTTTCTTTATCTTGCATCTCTTGTTTAACTTCTTGATTTTGTTGGACGTTAATCTCTTTTTTCTTTGATAATAGGTTTTGAAAATAATTTGCAAGTATTTCATTCTGATTCGGATTTTGAACAGTTATAGTTTTCTGGTTTTCCTCTCGTTCAATCTCAGTTTCTTTATCTTGCATCTCTTGTTTAATTTCTTCTTGATTTTGTTGAACATTAATCACTTTTTTCTTGGATAATAGATTTTGGAAATAATTTGCAAGTATTTCATTCTGATTCTGATCCTGAACTGTTTTAGTTTTCTGGTTTTCCTCTTGTTCAACTTCAGTTTTTTTATCTTGCATCTCTTGTTTAACTTCTTCTTGATTTTGTTGAACGTTAATCTCTCTTTTCTTTGATAATAGGTTTTGAAAATAATTTGCAAGTATTTCATTCTGATTCTGATCCTGAACTGTTTTAGTTTTCTGGTTTTCCTCTTGTTCAACTTCAGTTTTTTTATCTTGCATCTCTTGTTTAACTTCTTCTTGATTTTGTTGAACGTTAATCTCTTTTTTCTTTGATAATAGGTTTTGGAAATAATTTGCAAGTAATTCATTCTGATTCTGATCCTGAACTGTTTTAGTTTCCTGGTTTTCCTCTTGTTCAATTTCAGTTTCTTTATCTTGCATTCCTTTCATCTCTTGTTTGACTTCTTGATTTTGTAGAATATTAATCTCCTTTTCTTTGGATAATAGGTTTTGGAAAAAATTTGCAAGTATTTCATCTGTTTTAGTTTTCAGGCTCTCGTCTTGCTCAATTTCAATTTCTTTGTTTTGCTGATTATTAGTCTCTTCTTTATTTTTCTTTCTTTTCTCCAGTTTTTTTTTTAATTCTTCATTTTTAGCTTGTAATTTTCCAATAATTTGTTGTTTTTGATTATTAGCCTCGACCTGTTGGATAAGTTTGGCTTCTGTATCTTGAAGTTTCTGTTGCCCTTCATGTAAATATTTATCACTGGTTGCTTGATTTTCTACTAGTTGTTTTTTTAAATAATCTACTTCTTTTTTTAACTCTTCATTTTGAGCTTGTAATTGT
>JADRCO010002955.1:0-11599 GCA_021464525.1 Rhizophagus sp. LPA8_4_AMF
AAAAAAAAATTATAAAATGTAATAAAATATATTTTTTAAATAGATCTTTATTTTGTTACGCAATATGCAAATAAAAATCTCATATAAAATAAAAGGTAAATGGGCTAAATCTAAGATATTTATATATTGTTTGGAGCTCTTCAGAATCATGTAATTTTTTCTAATGATATTTCTCAAATATACATTTTTATAATAAACATTACATATGACTTTAAATATTTATTTAAAATTGTATACTTTTATTTACTATGACTTAATTTTTTGATATACTATTTTTACATATAACATTTTTTAAAATATACATTCTTTATATGTGACCTACTCATTAAAAATACAAAAAATATACTTTTTTTTCATATGACTCTTATTATAATTATTTGAGATCCTGGTTACATAGAATAAGTTTTTAAAAATACGATATGTCCAAATATATTCATAATTTTTAGTCTCCTATTTTAACGGTAAAATTTAACAAAAATAACTAATTTTATAATTTTAGCTTTCATTTAAAATTTGCAATTTTAAAGATATCTTTATAATTTTTTAATGAAAAATAGCTAAATTTATTTGATACTTTTAAAAGTTTAAAATTACAATAAAATTTTATTATAATTACATTTTGATTTTAGATTATGATAAGTACTAATAATAAATTTATATATAAAATTACTTTATTGATCATTAATGAAAATTTTTCTATTTTTTATAAATTACAAATTAATAAAATAAAAGTTTTAAAATATGAAAATAAATTTGTTAATTTATTTATTAATATATATTATTGTCCAGAGCAAAGTGAAGGACTATATATTATTCTGAAAAGTAAGTCAAATAGTGTCACGTAATGGTTTTTGGTTGTTCGCACGCATTACCTTATTGCTACATTTGATAAATAAACAAGATAAAAATAGATTTGTGATACATTAGATATTTGCTCTGGACTTACAACAGTTTACCGTTTCCTAGTAGATATTACTAAATTTCATTAGTAATAACTATACTAGTAATTGTTGCCACTTAATTCTAATCAAAAATTATAATTTAGCTAGATTTTAAAATGCTGGTTTATAATTTTGACTAAAGTTAAATAATACTGGATATCTTCATAAACAACGTAATTGAGATTGAAATTAAAATTTCATATAAAATTTCAATCTTACTGATATATTAAGATTGAAAATTCTATATGAAATTTCAATTTCAATTTCAATCACGTTTTTTGTGAAGACATCCACTGATCACAAAAATTTTATAAATATATAATTATTATTGATTTAATGTTACCTATAACAAAATTTTAAAATTTTTGTTAAAAAAAAATTAAGCCTTTTTGACTTTAAACAAATCTCTTCTTCTTGTAAATTTATATATTAAATAACTGTTTTAATATGTGTAATTAGTATTTAATTTAATATTAAAATGAAAATCACCAGTGGTACTGCTAGTGATATTTTGACATTCTCTATATTTATAATTGTAATTGGAATTTAAGTATTATTAATTTTGATAAATCACTAACTTAAAATATGAAATTATCCTACTTATAAAGTTTTCAATATGAAATTTTTTTGGCAGCTCAAGTTTATATAGTATTTATATATAAATTTGTTTAATTTGTTTTATAAAATTATAACTAATATAAGTTTAAAGAACATAAATTAATAAGTTTGTGTAGGTTTAGTGTAAATTTACACCAAGATAGATATATATTGATGTAATAAAAATTACACAAGATATATGACGTATATTGTTACACTATTAACGTAAAAATTTCATGTGACTTTATGTTACTCACTTGGTATTTGGTAACTATGTTTTGTTATAGTATATTATACCGGCTGACTGGATACTTTGAATACCCGAATACCAAACTTTATTAATATGAAGTTTAATAAACAAAGCTCCTAATATTACTTATGGTAACAGCTTTTCTAATTGCCCATGCTAGATTAACGCACAAACAGTTTGCTTTGGCACTATCTTTTTTTTCAATGTCTCTGCTGAATGATCCAGAGTAAGTGTGGTTATTTATTTGTAATAAACGGGTTACATTCTTAAAAGTAAAATTTTGCTAATGTAGCCGATCATTACAAAGTTATATTATTCACCAACTTCGTATAGGTTATCTCCGTCGTGTTGGAGATCGTATTGGCGAGCGGGTTATAACTTTTAACCCAACTGTTCTTTCAAATGACTATATTAAGACCGCCGCACCTTCATATCCAGAGATGTTGGCATGTCATTCTCCGAACATTAGTATGTCGGGTAATGATTATTTTAGTAGCAAAAGTATAGCGAGTAGTGCTGCTGGTTCACCGATATCAGGAGGTCGGCCTAAAACGTTAAATCACTCAAATAGAAGCAGAGATACGACTTCTACGCAGGCTGTTAGAGAAGATTCGAGTTTTAACAATAACAAAAACGGGGATAGTGACGACGATATCTATATTGACGACGATGATAATAGGTAAGAGTTTAATGATATGTGATCAATAAATTTTACTTTTTGTAGCAATAAGTAACAATGATTTCTTTAAGTTTCTCAAATTATTTATGCATTATTTGTTAATTATTATAGTAAAAAACCACCACCTTTATTTACAAAACGACATTTACCTAAACAAATTGTAGCTCCTCCACCAGTGTTTATAACATCCCCTTCAAAGCCGCCGACTTCACGTCCAAGTTTAGCTCATTCATTTTCACCTGGAGGTGGTGCATTGATAACTTCACCAGACAGTATACTTGGAATTTCATCTACTGAACAAACGCCACAACTATCACCAACTACATCTGCCGAAAGCGATAAAGTTCTTGCTGATAGAAGAGGTTCGGAAGCATCATTATTGACGACGGATGGAACAGATATATCATCTAGTCCACCTCCGAGAACTTCATTATCTACTGTAGAAGAACGAAACCTTTTACCAGACTCAACAAAAGTTATTTCAAAACCCAAACCGTTTTCTGCACTAACAGCATTAATAGCAGAAAAGAAGAGTAAATTAGACAATCCATTTGTGGAAGAATATAGCTTTTTTGCTGGAAAAGGAGACCTCAATCCGTTAACTTTGAAAATATATCTTCCGTTTAGTACTAAACCTTTACATCCACTTGTTGTTGTTGTCAAAAGAGATGCTACAGTTGAGGAAGTTATTGGGTATACTTTATATCAATATTGGGATGAAAAAAGAGAACCTGCGTTGGAACCAAAGTTGTGTGATGTTTTACAATGGACTATGAGAATAGTGGAAGATGATGGCGAAATAGATTTTGATTTTCCCGGTATTTATGTTATTGTTATTTAAATAGTGTTGAGTAAATTTTAATTAAATTATATTTCTATTATAGTTCCCGATAGGACACGGGAAATATCCAAATTTGCTACTGATCAGTTTGCATTATGTAAAGCAAATCCAAGTCAGGGTTAGTTATCTTGTTTTAATGCCTTCTATTTATTCTATTTTATTTTGGAACTAAAATGCTCATATTTAATTTATTAACAATTCAGTTAAACAGAATATATCACTTTCTGCTAAATCAAAACCATCACCTAAGGAACCATTAGCTAGTCCATCTATAAAGTCAAATGGATCTACAGTTAATACAAATTCAGCCATTACATCGAGTACAACAGTAGTATCATCTGCTATCGATTTGACAAATCAAATATTTTTACGAATTAGGCTTACACCTTATTCTGAAGTTGCTGAGGTTGCGCATACTACAACTATAAATGTACCAGCTGATACGCATTTTTATAGTGTTCTTGACATGGTTTGTCGTAAGCGTAAATTAGAACCCAAGGATTATACTTTTAAAATTGCTGATACAAACACCTATTTAGATCTTGAAAAGACTGTGGAAAGTGTTGGAAATTCTCAGGAATTAGCTCTTGTAAAAAAACCATCCCCTCCATCTAGTCCTACAAGTAAGTCAATGTATTAGCTTATTAATCTAATTAATTTCCAATTAATATAAATATATTTTTTAGCACCCAAAGAGCAAAGACAATCTAAGCGACGAACACTTAATGAACCTCCTCAACCACAATATGTGTCATCCAATGAATACATGTCTGTATATAAGGTAATATAAATGATTCATTCTATAATTACCTTTGGATCATAAATTTTAGTTATAATGTTTAATTAACTAATATATTTAGAAATATACGGTTAACCGAAAAATACCAATGTTTGTTGGACGTCATGAACGTGTATTAGCAATAGATGGTGATTACATTCATATTATGCCTTCAGAAACTAGAACAATGTTTGAATCAATGAAAACGGTATGCAACTAGAATTATTTTAATGTATTATCTTCTTAATTTATTAACAATATTTAAACGATATTATAATAGTCATCATATCATATTACATCCGTTATATCATGTAAGATAAGTAAAAAAGCTCAATCTAGTTTTAAATTAGAAGTATATCGAGATACTGGAACAAAGACATATGATTTTGAGGCAGAATCCCCCAAAATAGCTAGTAAGTCTTTTTTTATTATTATTATTATTATTATTTATTATTATTATTATTCATATTTATATTGAATATTTGTTTTTGTAGCTGAAATTTGTCAAAAAGTAAAATTTCTCATGGGGTTATATAATAGTGATAAATTAAAAACTAGGTCTTATTCAAACTATTAGTCAAATTATTCTTTTATGCAAAACATTCCTTTTTTATCAAAACCATTCCTATTTTATTTAACAAAATTTCCGAGTTGTAAATTATATCTCCCGTTAATTTAAACGGTTTCGCTTTGTTATTTTTTTTATATATTATTAAGATATCATTATTTGGCCTTTGTAGAATGTACATAAATCAAAAAATCCTTGTTTAAAAACTAAAATTTCAAATAAAAATTTGTAAGTTATTTTAATATATAATATTTAATAAGAAATATGGAAATAATTACATATAAACTGTCAAAATTTTTAGAAATTTAGTTTTTATATACAATTCCCTGCGAAATTTATCAAAGGTGTTTGAAGAATACTGCGAAAAAACTTCAAAAAAAACGAGACGCAATTAAACTTTAGTGAAAAATTTCGTCAAGATAGTTTTCGATTTTCATAAGATGTTATAAGCTGATGAGAGAGAACAAGTTTTAACTGTTAAATAATAAATTTTCCTTAAGTAGGAAGTGAAATAAAAAGCCAAATTGTTAGTATTGTGAGTTACATAAGGGAAAAGTATAAGACACAACTGAGGTAAAACCGCTATTCTCTAAGAAATTATCACTAGTTAAAAATTTTAAAATCTCCCAGTCCATTAACCAAATTAAAGCTTCTCCAACCACGAAGGTATGAGTTAAGGTTAATATAATTAAATCGGTTATAAGTAGTTTTTATCGATAATCTCTACTTTTATTATTACACGTGATTAGTTCAAATCTAAAAGCCGGGCAGGGTCTTTGGTCTGATCTTTCAGCCTTTATTGGTCATGATCGACGATTGAATAGGTAGCTGGCATGACATCAATTTCGAGTCAGAATGAAATATAGACTCCGCGTTTTGTTTTACCGCCATAATTGATTCAACTTCTATTTAAAGTTTCCTCTTATTTTTTTTTAATTAATTAATAATAATAATATGGCAGGAATTGACGGTTACGAAGCGACACTCAAGATTCTTCTCATTGGTAACTCGAATGTTGGAAAATCGTCCTTACTTTTGCGCTTTACTGAGGACACATTTTTGCCGCAAGACGAGGTCGCAGCTACAATTGGTAATATTACATTTTAAAATTTACTTCAAAACCCAATCTCATATATATAGGAAGTTTGAAATTATGACTCTGGCTTTAGATCGGTTATTGTCATAAAATTACAATTACTTAATTTGATCATAATTTCAGGTGTAGATTTTAAAGTTCAAGACATGTTGTTTGAAGGAAAGAAATATAAATTAACAATTTGGGTATGTACCTTTACCCATGGTTTTATAATATTTTAGTCTCTTCGTTCTATTTAAATTAATAAAATTATAAATTTTTAGGATACTGCAGGTCAAGAACGCTTTCGAACGCTAACATCCTCTTACTATCGTGGTGCTCAAGGCGTCATTCTTGGTGCTTTTATTACTTTCTTTTTACTAATTTCTAAGTTCATTGAAGGACGGTTTACTAATATTTATTTATTTTTACATGCCAGTTTACGATGTGAGCAATCGTGAAACGTTTGATCAACTTGATAACTGGTTTAATGAATTGAGTACTTATTGTACAAACAAAGACGTTGTCAAAATGATAGTTGGAAATAAAGTTGATAAGGTATTCTTTAATCGAATTACAATATTTCTTTTTTAAGACTTTTAAATAACGCTTATATTATTAATAATAAAGGAAGAGCAACGTGTGATTTCGCGTAAGGAAGCTGAAGCATACGCACGAAAGTCTCATACTTTGTTTCTAGAGTGCAGTGCCAAAACTAGATATGGAGTCAAGGAGGCTTTTGAAGAACTTGTTAGAAAGGTAAGGTTTTTCTTCGCTTTGTATTACAAAGATAATCTTTATTTATTGAAAATTCTTTTTAGATTCTTGAAACACCAAGTTTATGGCAGAAAAAGCCTTCACCTAGCAATATTGTAAATGTAACACAAACGGAAAGAAAACAGGATGACGGATGTAATTGTTAGTTCGTTTTGTGACCTATGGCTTAGTACATTAATATACTAAGAAGATCAGGTCCATCATCTAGATAATCCTACAAGGTAAAGATGGTAGAGGCAGATAATTTATTTGCCTTGCTTGCCTAAGGCGTTTCAGACATTAATATTTAATTGCATTTTGTTAATAAGAATTCAGAAACATTGCATATTTAATAGTATTTAATTTAGTAAATGTAAATGGACTTTCGCGCATATATATATATATTTTTTTAATTAATTTTGCATGTAGGCTTTTTAGCCAATTTAAGAGTATTTGATTTCCAATTATTTGTGAATAAATTGCAAGAAAATTTTAAGAATGATGATATAATGAATATTACTTTAATAAACTAATATGACAACTAAGAAATAAAAAAAAAAAAGTTAATAAATTTTTCAAACTAAAATTAGTTTAACTAATTTAACATACCCTAAAAGTCCTCTTCCACTCCATCCGCGTTTTGGTGTCAGTTGTAATACTAATGTTTCTTTTCCGCGTTCAATTGTTACATTAATGGATTTCTAGAAAATAATTAAATATTAATAATATACTATATGAACAAAAAAATTCTAATTAACACTAATTTACACACCCCTTCATTATCTACTACATATGTGTTTAAAGCCTGTAATTTTTGATGATTTCCCGAATGGATCGACCCAAATCGAGTAATTTCATCTCCTTTTAATAAACCCTATTCGTGAAAAAGATATTGAGTGTCATAAAAATAAATTCGTGATTAAAAGAGTAATTAATAGTAATTGTATTTACTGCCTCTCTTGCTGGTGACTCTGGTGCTACCGAATTAACGATAGCAAAAGGCCTCGGACGATTTATGGCTAAGAAAGTAATTATGTTAGTGTTTCATAAATAGCCATTTTTAATTTATACAAACCTGTTTCAACTGACTTATCCTCCTTATTTGCTTTATTTTCTGCATGCATTGCATGAAGGGCTTCTTCAATTTGTTTCATTATGTCTTTATGATCATTTCGTAAGGCTGTTCACTAAAATCATTAGTTATAAATTGCGAAGAAAATTTTTGATTTTTAGAGTCAACCTACAAATTATTTTTGAACGAGCAGTTCTAACGGCTACTAAATCGATATCATCGCGTGGAAATCCTGACTTATCAACCAAAGGTTCAGCCATTCCAACACCTTGCTAATATTTGATATATAAACGTTAATGAATCAAAAGAAAAATATATTTTTCAAAAAGTCATGCTGTATTTACCCCTTTTAATATCTGTTCCAATTCTTTCAATTCATTTTCAATCGCGTCTTTTTGTCCCATTAATTGGCGAGCCGTTAATTCTGCAGATTTTGGTGTTATTTCGTTACCCATTTTTTTTTTTAAAAAAAAAAATTCATTGGCGCAGCAGGATTAAAAAATTTATTTCACGTGATTTTGACTCGTGCTACATACGTCAGTGACGTCAGTGATAAAGTGGCAGTCTCGTGACTTTGCCCGCATTACGGCACTATGCACTAATATGTGAAAATGATTTATAAATTTTTCCTATCCAAAAAATCAGAGAAGGATGTAATACAGTAGGACCCTAAAAAAACTCAGTTCTGATTTTGTATAAACCTTATAATAAATTCTAATTTTCAAAATATATAAAGTTATATTAACTTTTTAGCTTCAAATTTGCTATCTTGAGAATCAGTGATTGGATTTTAATGATCTTAAACTTGTTAGATTTGTCTCATTGAGACAAATATTTTAATATCTACATCATTTCTGTAGATGCATATTGACCAAGATATTTCATATTGAAATTTTTATTACAAAAAATCTAAATTTTCTTAATATTATTTAGAGTCCTAATACTGACAGTATGTTTACCACTTTTTTTCTGCTAAAGCTGCATTCAAACAATTTGCAAAAAGTGACAAATAGGTAACAAATTATTCAAAAAAAGCTAAATTGCTAAAATAAATATAATTTTACCAATCATACAATCAGTAACAGTTATTTATTTTTTTAGTCATATAATCTTATTAAAAGTTAGAGTTGTATAACTATTATATAGTATTTAGAGTCACTACTAAAGTTACAGTTATGTAATTACAAAAAGTTGATAAATTTAATTTCTATAATTTCTATAGGAATATATACCTTTTTACAAGTTTATTTAGAATAGAATTTTATATACTTATCTATAGGTTCTAACTCTTTCCAGTTATAGTTATAACCATTCTTACGAAGAATTTTTTTATTATTTCTTTTATTTTATATATTTTTTAATAATAAATTTTTATTTTCTTTGCCTTTATATAAGGCTGAACTTACATGTCTTTTTATATCTTTAAGCGGTTTTATTTTCTTTTTACTTTATTTTTTAGCTTTATAATTTTATATAATTTGCTGATATTTATTATGAAGACAAAACTTTATTAAGAGAATATAAGCAAATTATGGTTTACTAATTTCTGAAAAACCAGCAATCTTTAAATATCAAAAATATGAAAAGAGTCACCAAAGCTCTTAATAATAAGGATTTTCTTTACTTTCTTAATAATATTATCAAACAATTATACCAATAGACTAACTTGCTATAAATCCTTATTTACTCTTTTAAATAATCTATGTTAGCTATCATCTATAATCAATAATAGTCCAGAAATTTGGAATTTTATTTATTTATATTGTGTAACTTGTTTTTAAAGTACATTATCAAAGTATAATAATTGCTGTGTAAGTGGCAAATTTTTTTTCATTATATTCCATGGAATTTTTATGGATTTTTATGGAATTTTTGTAAAATTCATAAAAATTCCATGGAAATTAATCCAAAATTTCATATTTTTAATATTACCACTTATTAAAATTATCAATTTTTGACATATAATATTATTTATAAGAATTTTATGAATTAAACTGATAAAAATGTATAATATGTGAATTTTGAAGTTATATAATATTATTGTTGTTTATAGATGATAGCCACCATATCACATTTTAAAACTGGATATAGTATGAAATTTTTTTTTAAGATTTTTTTATCTTTTTTTTCCTTTTGCTAAAAATAGTATACCTCTATTTTTTTTGATAGATAACAATACAAATAAAAATGATGCTTATTCAAAAAGATCGTATTATAATTTTAAGCAAAACTTCTGACATTATTTTTGATACATTATTATATAAAATAAAAATAAGCTTAGGCATATATCTCCTTCAAATTTATTTTTAGATTATGATACATCAACTAGTCTCTTCTCTTATTCACTAAACTTTTTACTTAGTATAAGAAAGTCCTTATTGAATACCTTTAATATACTCTTTCATCAGTTATCTGATTGGTGAATCATTTTTGGCAATTTTTACATGATTAGAAAAATTAAAGATAAGGACAAAGTAGTTTACAACTATGTAGTTATAATTTTTTTTCTTTTTTATTTCTTTTATTTAATCTTTTTTATTGGATTTTTCTTTATCTTTTTTTTTGTTAGATTTTTCTTAAGCTTATTCTTTAGATTTAATTATAAGATTCAGTTATTTTAGAAAATGTGAAGTCTTAATTTATTTTCTTGTTTTCTTAAAAGATAATTTATAATAATTATCTCAATTCGTATAAATGGACTTACTGAATTAACCATATAGCATTAGTAAAAGAATTAATAATACTATTATACAATAGGCTGAAAGATCTTTTGAGTGTAAATCCTTTATATGAATCTTACATAAGAATTTCTAATTTAGCGATTATGCACAGATAATAATAGAGTTATATGAATTACTGAATTAGGGGATAGCCAAAAATGACATTATTTTCTAAAGAGGAAAGGAGTTAAAATCATGATAATATTACATAATTTCTATTTTTAAACGCTTACAGTTAATATAATTCTGGCCAAAATTATGTTTTAATTTTGAATTTCCTAAAATAGATGATGACATAAAAAGGAAGGTCAAAAATCCTAAAATTTAAATTACGTTATTTCTAGGTATTAATATATCATATTTATATTTTAAGGGGCCAATGAGGTTCAAAAAATTTTTTTTTTTGCTATAATATAGCAGATTCTTAAGTTTACCAATATTAAAGCAAAGCAGAATTTTGCTAAATTAGCTTATTTTACTATGTAATTTACCTGCTAAGTGAAGTGACTCACTGACAATTATATATATAAAATTCTTTGAGAATATTAAGTGGTTTTATTAATTATTTATATTGTATTAGTCTAGTTTTTATTTTTACTTAATATATTAAATTACTTTTCTTAATGCAATAAATTAATAAATGTGCTATATATGGCAATTAGAAAAAAAAAGAATTTTATATATTAAAATATCAAAAAAAATATATAATATAAATCTATAATTAATTAATTTTTTTTTTAAAATCTATACTATAATTAATTGAAATATTTATTTATGTAATTAATTAATTATTTATTTATTTTTATTATTTTTATATACATTATAATGTTTGTCAAAGTACTTATTAAATATTTATTAATAATACTTATCAAATACAAGATATAGATAGATATGAACTCTCTCCTGTTCAGTTTACATCCATTTTTTTACTAATATTTTTTCACATAAAAATTTTATTTTTTCTTTATTTTCTTTAAATTATACATCTTAAACCTTTATAATTCACTTTATTTTCTTTATTTTAGTTTTCTGTCTTTTATTTTTAGTTTTAGTAGTGAACTTCAACTTTTGGTTTTTTCTAACGTTTATTTTACTTAGGAATAAACAGCACGTATTATCAAAACTTAAGCAAAACAAATATAATCCACCTTTATTATTAAAAATAACAAGTATTACCTTTTAACAATATGTAGAGACTCAACTAGGGTTCCTCAAAATTGAATCAAATCGAATATAAAGCTAATTTGAATTTGTCAAATCAAATTAGATTCAAATCAAATTCAAATCAAATATCAAATATTTGTCAAATTGACCAATTAAAT
>JADRCO010002956.1:0-11599 GCA_021464525.1 Rhizophagus sp. LPA8_4_AMF
TTTTTTTTTTTTTTTTTTTTTTTTTTTTTTTTTTTTTTTTTTTTTTTTAAAAAATAAAAAGTAAAAAAAAAAATAAAAAATTCCGAACTTTTCTAGTGTATTAGAGAACAAAAAGGAACAATTGGGAATTAAAATTTACAGATTAGATTAACTTAGTGTAAATGTAGTCAAATATAATGCAAAGTACCCTAACCCCTAAACTCATACGCAAGTATCACCATTATTCAAATTTTATTCATGTCTATAATAAAAGATAATCAAATATTGTGGCATAAGTTGAATATGAAATTACCAAAATTATGATGTAATCTTGCAAATCCTTTCGTTGCTGTAAGTAATATAAATTAAATCTAAACTTAAAATAAATAAGCGGGAAAAAAAAATTCCAAATAATCACATTAATACATATAATATTTATAGTATTCACAATTATTTTGGACAAACACGTTTATTAAAAAAAAAAAAGATATATAAAGGGTCAATCCAAATTATTATTTCAAAAAAGAATTTTCTTCATCGAACTAAAAATGGGAAATAAAATTTCAGCTTCTCAAAATCAAATTGAAAAAATTAGAATCATGCATACTACACATAAAAATCATAGTAAAAGAATCAACAATAATAATAATTATAATAATAATAATAATAATAATAATAATATACTGATTTCAAATCCACAATTAAATCATCTTTTTTTACAACAAAATGAGAATTCCTTAAACGATTGTAATTTAAAACATAACAAGACTTCTATATCAACTTTAAATAATTATCCTTCCCAAGATTTACCTTATCCTCCATTTGAAAATTGTAATATAAATCATTCAAATTCTTCCTCTTCATCATCATCTCCAATTCTCGAAATTCCCGAATGGGATTCTTCTTCTTCAACTTTAAATAATTTAAAGAATTTTCCTCCTTCTAATCATTTTAATAACATGAATTCTACGAATTTACAATCAACTTCCACATTGATCATCTCTTATGAAAAAAGTTTACCATCTATTCCACCAACCTCATCTGATGATAATTCAGGAGGAGTCGTTGATCATTATCCTACTATTGGTCATATCACTAATACTTTAATCGTAGATGAACCTGATGATATTTCAGATACGACCATAAGAACATCCAATCCCCCTTCTTTATTTCCAAGAGAACATGATAATAATTCGGATGAAACTGCCACATTAAATCCATCATTATTATTTAATTCAAATGAATTTTATTCTTTATCAGAAGTTCATGTAATCTCTTTATTACAAAGAGATGATATTGAAATTAATGAAATTGAAATATGGAATCAATTAATTGCTTGGGGAATTAAAAATACTTTACAACTTTTAAATAAAAATTTTTTAGAATGGAATGATCAAGATTTTGATGCTTTAAAGAATACGTTAAAAAATTGTATTGATTGGATAAGATTTTATCAAATTAAACCACAAGAATTTGCGGAATATGTTTGGCCATATAAAAAAATTCTTCCTCAATCAATAATTGGTAATTTCTTAAGAGAACAGATCACGGGTCATGCTCCTATTATGGAGACTAATATAAACCCACCAAGAATTCCTTCTAGTGATATAGATTCTATCATAATGACTGGTAGACATGCTACCATAATATCTAATTGGACTTTAAGAGAAACTTTTTGTGGAAAATGTCTATTTAATTTTAACTTGATTTATCGTGCAAGTATCGATGGTCTTTCTTCAAAAATATTTCATGAAAGATGTGATGATAAAGGTCCAACAATTCTTGTAATTAAATTATCTAATTCAAAAGAAATTATTGGTGTTTATAATCCTTTACCTTATCAAAAATCAAAAATCAATTTAAAAAGAAGAAGTTTAATGTATAATAATAATAATAATTCAAAAAGAAAAACAAATAGTTATGATCCTTATATAAATGTAAAAGAAGCAAAGAAAGATACTTTCCTTTTCTCTTTTCAAACTCGTTATTATCCTGAAGAATCTGCTATAATTAGTCGTATAATACCAAGTTATTCAAGTGAAGCCGTTTCAAAAAATTCAAATAATAATCTTTGCTTTGGTTTAGGTCCTGATTTACGAATTAAATTAGATGATGATGAAAAATTTGGTGAAGTTCTTCCTTATTCTTTTCAAAATCCCATTTTAAATTTTGATGGCCGTTTTGAATTTGAAGAAATTGAAGTTTTTCAAGTTTTAAGAAAGGTGGAATATCAAGAAGGGCGTTATTTTTAATATAATAGATATTAGATACAATTAAAAGTTATCACATAATAAAGTCAAATATTTTCTAAGCGAAACTCTATAATTTCGTAAAGTGTTAGGTATCACAGGTCGATTACTTGACTATCTATTAACGTTTTATGATCGGATTCTATTCTTCCCCGCAAAAGTTTGACCTATTTAATTTTGATAAAAATGACATATCAGTCATCGAAATACTGTAAGAATCCATAATTATATTACAAATATTTATATATATATTCATACATGCCAATATAAATATGTATATATTAATTTTTTTTTACATATGCCGTAAAGAAAAGCCACATATTAATTATTAGATAGTTGAAACTAGTTCCATAATATTTTCCGAGCTAAACAAAGTTAGTAGTTTCAAATAAAAATTTGCAATAATTTATTAAAAAAAATTGATTTTCTAAAATTAAATAATTATTTTAGTGTTTTTTTATTTTAGGAATTTCATAGTGCTTGATTACATAATGTGATGTTCGTTAGTCACATGTTCTTTGCAGACGAAGGTCCCGCAGCCGTGCAAAAGTATGCTAACTTGACCCGCATAATATATTTTACAATAAGATGATGCCATCAGGAGGGTCAAGTCCGATACTTTTGCCGCAGCCGTAGGTTACAGAGTCACAGAGCTTGGCAGCCTTGGCAGTTGTCACACATGTAAAAAGTGTAAAAAGCTCGTAACCAAAGAGAGAGTGTGTGAGACGTTGCAATGTCTTATTAGGATTACCTTTATCATTTCGCCTAAAATTTCTTTCATTTTATGAATAACGCAAAATACGATAACTCTCTTTGACGTCTTAGTCATACAATCTTAGGGTTTGATGCAGTGTAACTTATTTCTTGTCTATTAATGCATGAACACAAAAATATGATCTTCATCATTTCTTTTCCTTTTGAAAATTTCTTTTAAAAAAAAAAAAAAAAAAAAAAAATAAAAATAAAATATTATATAATTTAAATTAATTAATATGTCCGATATTATTAATACAATTAATAATAATAATGTTAATACAGAAAATACATTAAAAAATTTAGAAAACGTATTTCCTGATCCTACCGAAGATGTATTTTGGCAAAAAGTTTCAAATGTTATAAATGAGATTGATGAGGATTCAACGAATAATGTAAATATATAATAAATAGTTAAATTATCGAATTAATTGGTTAATAATTGATGTATTTGAATTTTTAAAATTAAAAAAAAAACTCTGATAATTAATAATTAATAATCTTAATTATTTAGGTTGATGCTATATGGAATCCTCATAAAAAAGAATTAGATAATCAAAAACAGAATGATCAAGAAAATAATAATTTCGTTATAGCTCCACCACCTCATCATCCTGTCACTAATAATTATACTAGGCATTCACGTAAAAGTAGTAGAGTTTCATGGGAATTACAAACTGATTCGGAACGTCATATTGAATTATTGGGTGCGTATTTTCATTGAATTATTTATTTATTTAAATGATTAAACTAAAAATTTAATTTTTTTTTAGAGACAAAATTGAATGAAGTTATTTCAGGTCATAAAAGAACTCATACGAGATCTTCTACAATGGATTTTGATGGCACACCATTATCAACTTTAGGATATTATCCGGAAGAAGAGATTGGATCAGGAACAGTTTTTGAAGATGAGGAAGATAATGATTTACCCCTTGATAATCATAATCCGCAAGAATCAGATGAAGGATTATGGTTATTATGGAAAAATCAATCAATCAGTGATTTTCAAGGTGATGAACAACATAACAATACCTCCACAACAATAAATCAATCATGGTATTTGCCTATATTATCAAGATCCAATAACAACAACGATGATTATGATAACAATAATAATAATAACAATAATAATAATTTACCCAGATTAACAAGAATGAGAAGTGAAAATTATGTTGCTAATTATCGTGATGTTCCAAATGAAATTCCATTTTATGATGAGGATGAAGAAGATGGTTATGATTTAAATGATGAAATATTATTAAATAGAGCTAAAAGAAAGAAAGAAAACGAGTATTTGAAATTTAATGCAAGAAGTTATGAGTGTTGTGGTTGTAATACAACCAATGGTTTATGTGCTGGATTGTGGGGAAGTTGGTGCTGTAATTGGGTTTGTTTACCTACTATTTTATACATAAGAGAAAAATGTTGTTTTGGTGTTTGTGGTTTAGAAGATGATTAAATAGTAACAATAAATTTCATTTTTATATATGTATGAATGTATACAATAGAGTTGTCTCCTAAACGTAATTAATGGAGTAAAAAAAAACAGTAGAAATGGATCATATAACAACTTTTAGTATTATTGAACTATATACGAAAAAAAAAAAATTATATTAAATAATTTTAATAATTTTAAAGACTTTACAGTAAACGGTTAAACATTATAATGATATAATATATTTCATTTGGGTTAAAAACTAGATAAAACCGGTTCGATTAGAATTTGATGATGGAGCTTCCTTTCTGCTATTTTACGTATGACTGATTGTATTTAAATTATACACTTACAATATTAAATCTCGTAAATAGTGAAATTCCCTTCTTATTGTTGCTCTTTAGATAAGTGAAGAAATTTCATTTGATCATTATGTTAAATCACGATCGCTCTTTTTTTCTAAATTTTTATCAATTATTGCATCACATCGCAATTTTCGTAATGATGAAACAATTGAAGGAATACACATATAGAATTGAAGTGATATATCTTATGATGCCTTTCCAGATCACTTTTAGACAACTTGAGTATTTGACCTACAGTATGATTCAAATCGATTATAAGAATGCTGCACCTATTAAATACCTTACAGTATTTAACTTCCTAAACAAGAATTTGCTTTATTATGAAATAATTTACATTTTAGATAGTCCCATAGGTATTCGGGGATTTAGCTCAGTGGTAGAGCAATCGACTGCAGATCGATAGGTCACTGGTTCAAATCCGGTAGTCCCCTCAAAAGGTTCTACTTTCCTCAAGTTTTTCTTTTTTTATAATTTTGCGTAAGCACGTGATTCGACAAATTAATAAATTCGAGCGCTGATTATCTTTTTCTAAACCCTTTTTTTTTAATCGAAACTTTTTTTTTAATAATGGTAGTTCGAATTAGATTAGCACGACATGGAATAAAAATAAGAAATCGACCATTTTATAATATAGTTGTAGCAAATGCAAAAACACCAAGAGACGGTAAACATATAGAAAAAGTAGGATTGTATGATCCAATTCCAAATGAACTTGGAATTAAAAATGTTGAATTAAATACGGACAGAATTAAATATTGGTTAAGTGTTGGTGCATGGCCAAGTGATACCGTTGCAAGACTTTTATCAAAGGTAAGAAATATATTTTTTTGATTATTATTTTTTATTTTCTCTTCCCTTATTTTTCTTTTAATGTTTGCTTAGGCTGGTATTATGCCTACATTACCTAAAGATGTAAATAAACCGAAGAATAAAAAATCAAAATTTTCCGTGAATCCAAATAATAATATATCATCTGAACAAAATTCATAAAGGCACGTTATGATTTATTTTATCATTTACTATTCATTTTTTTAGTTTTTTTTATTGAATAACTTTAAAAACTTCAATTTCTTCAATCCAAAATCTAGCTTCAGTATCTCTTATGGGTTTATCATAACATCTCCACCTACAAAAACCTTCTCTTGGTCTTGAGATACAAGAAAATTCCATATCACCTTTACCAAAACTTGGGCCAAAGTTTTCACCATCATAAATAGCATAATATTTAAGATTTGGTTGTATTCTACTTAAAATATAATTTGATTCTGATGATAAATCACCCAAATTAAAAATAAAACTATCATCTCTTATAATATATTGATTTGCACTTTTCCATCCAACAGGATTGTAACCTCCAATGATTTCTTCTTTACAACAACCATCGATATTACTTTTAGATTTAATTAAAACAAGAGAAGGACCTTGATTATCACACATTTTGTGAAATTTTTTAAAAGAGAATTGATGTTTACTTCCTCGATACATAAGATTAAATCTTATTTTACCAAATTGAATTTTACCATTAACGTTTAAATTACCTTCATTTGAGTCAATCCAATTTGCAATTATAGTAGATTGTTTATGATTAATTAAAGTTGAATTTATATTATAAGGAGGTTTTCTTGATGTCAAATTTATTTTAATAGTATTATCTTCAAAATGATATCTCCATATTAATGCTGATGATAAATTTGATGGTAATATTGATTGAAAAGGTTTTACTTTTGTTTCATAATCTTCTATTGAAATATCTGAAAATCTTATTAAAGAAAGTAATGGAGGTAATGTCGTTTTTAATGAAGTAAAATCTATTGAAGTATATTCATCAATGGTTTCATATTCAATTTCATCATCTTTTATTATCATTTCAATTGGGGTAGAAGAATTATGTAAACCCCATTGAATTATATAATTCCATAATGTAATTTCTTCAATCCTAACATCATCATTAGATAAAATTGCAATTAAAATTGATTCATTCGTTGATAAAAATGCTGGTGAAGAGAAAAATGGTCGAGGATCTTTTGTTATTAAATCTATACAATACGTTTGAAGTATTTTAAATGCTTCGTGTTTAAATGCTATATCAGTTACTGTACTAAGATTTTTTTTTATGTATTCAGAAGAATGTGATATTAAATGTTCTTGAACATGAGAAAATAATTCCTCAAATGCTAATTCATCTATCGTTTCTAACAAGTGAATTATCTCGGATGTCGTTAGATTGGAAAAAACTAAAGTTCCTGTATATACGTAGCTAGATAAGAAATAAAAAATGTTTTAATTCGATTCAATAAAAAGTTCTTTTATTTTTTTTATTTTACTTACTTTAATATAACTTCAAAGACATTTGGTAAAATATTTGGTTTTTTAAAAATTATATTACGATTTTCATCTTTTTTACACCAATCATTTGATAAAGCAGATTTAAAATATAAACATCTCGCCTTTAATATGATTGAATGAGCTTTAAATACTTTTATATTTGGTGGTTGTCCTATTTCTAATAAGACATTATAGTCATCTGAATTTATTAATAAATTAGATACGTCGGTAAATAATTTTGATAAAAACGGTGTCATATTTTTTTTTCTAAGCTCTAATACGATTTAATGATTTTCTGTTAGAATAATTAGTGTATTTTGTTTAATTATTAATTGTCAAGACAAGAGTATATATACAAACGTGCATATATATATATATGTGAGTGTAATCATAATTTCGTAATTTCATTAACTTTTAGCGGATAATTTAACTTTTTTAATTAAATGAATTTAAATATATAATTTAATTGAAAAAAGTAAAAGGTGTTACAGCTTTGTTTCATAATTTTTATTACCAGATTTATTATATAATACTAATTACAGCACCTTCAATGATTTTAATATGATTTAAGGGGCAAACAAAAAGTGGATATAAATTTTATGTTTAAAAAAGGTTTGAAACACCTTTTCTTTACCAAATAAAGTTCGATTTTTTTACCATATACTAAGCTATACCTGGTTGGTGGCAATACACGATTGATTAGACCTAAATATTCTGCAACACACTTCGTCACATCCTTTTTTCAATCTGCAATGATTCAAATTGGCATCATTTTTTTTAATCTAAATATGTAGCTAAGTTTGATCGACTTTGACCAACCGATGTATTAAAATTTACTTAATTTATTTGATAAGATTTTCCACTTTATTTTTCTTGATTGCCCGGGGATATTAAATTTAGCCTTTCTTTAATTTTAAAAAAAAAATGTATTACTATATATAATATAAGATTTTCGACAGATATATTATTAATAACCTGTTTTTATTTTATTTTATTTTATTTTTAGAAATCTCCAAATATACAAATACCTAGTGTTATTAATATATCTATTCTGAAACCAAAAAACATTAAATATATATAAATTATAATTTATGCATATTTAAATAAATAAATATTAAAAAAAAAATTTCAAATATTTAATATTTATATTTTAATTATTATGCATATTATTACAGTTTAATGAAAAATATTTATTAAAAGATTACATAATAATATTTAATTTATTGCTATATATTAATATTTTCTTTATTTAAAGTTATTTCCATTTTCGGAAATATCAAGTGATCAGAAAATGATGATTATTTTCAAAATGTAGATATTTAAAATATTATTTCTACTTATATAAATTTATTTTTTAAAAGTACTATAGTAGGATTCTGAACAATTTATGTATAGGTTATATACAAAGTTTACTTATTGATCATATAAAATTTTCAAAAAATTGCTTATTGCAGGAGAATTTTAAACTACATATCCCTGTTTTTTAGCTAACTAATAAATTTTATACCATTAATTGATAATTCGCCACTCAACAGTACAAAATAATCAGCAATCTATAATTAATCTCATCAGACATTTATATATTAAATACTATTACTTCTAAATGGTGTTTGCACAAGTTTGAAAACATTTTGTTGCAATATAAATTCCCTAAAAATACATTAAAAAAAGGTGTTACATTACTTGAGTATAATTTTATAAAACTGATAAAACTAAAACATTGCCAAAAAAAAAAAAAATTTTTTATTTTCTTTTTTTTTTAAATATTATTTTGTTAACCTAAGTAAGAATATACCATATATTATATAATAGTGCAAAAGACACTTGTAAAATTTGCAAAATTTACAAATAATTAATGTAAATTTACCTAAAATATAAGCTGAAATGGTGACTTCCTCCAAAGTAAACTCATTAAATTTTATAACAAACGAAAAAATTTTTTTTTTGCGACATATTCATAATTGACATTATTGATTGGTAAATTATGGTTGCATTAAGTATGACTTATATAGAACAAAATCGAAGTTGAAATATGCTAATCGACATTATTCATATAAGGACTTGCGATGGATCTACTAATCAATTTTGTATTGTTAAGTGACAGATTGGCAATTAAGTTTATAATAATAAATTTATTTTTCTAATTTTAATATTTATTAAGACACAATTTTTATTTGATATAGATAAAAGATATTTAAATTATATTACATAATTTTAAAAATAATATAGATTATTTTATGTAATTTTTATTTAAAAAATCTTGAAAATTTAATTAGATACATATTTTATAATATATAATTTAAAAAATATTAATATTAAATAATTTATCTCTACAAAAAGTATTTACACTTAAAATATATCTAAAATTTTATTAAAATATACTTAAAATAAGTATTAATTTTAATCATAATATATTTATAATATATTTGATATATATTTAAAATGATTTTTTAATATACTTGAATTTTGCCTAAATATTTAAATTATACTTAAGATATATTTAAATTAGAATTTAAATACAATATAAATGTATTTTTTACATACTTAAAATATTTTTATAATGTATTTAAATTTAGTTTAAGATATACAATTCTTATTTTCTATTATTATTTAATATAAATATTAAAATTAAAAATATTTATTAAAATAAAATTTTTTAAAAAAATAGAATTTTTTTTACTAATTATAATATTTACTTTTTTTTTATTATTTTTTTTTTTATTATTATTAACTAAGATTAAAATTTTAACTTTATACTTTACTTTTTTTTAAAATTGTAATATTTTTTATAATACAATCAGAATTCAATATAATGAACCCTTTATTTAGGTTGTTATATAAAATATTCAATAAATCAAATATTTTTGTTATACATTAAAACTATTTATCCTACAGAAACATTAAATAAATATGCATAAAATTAAGGCTCATGATTGTTATATAATCTGTTACACTAAATAGTAAATTTAATTCTAGTCAAAATTACTGAATTAGAATATATTAATTTATTATGAATAATTAAATATGATTGGTTTATAATTAAATTTGTTATATAATATCATAAAATTTATAATAAAATCAGAATATAGTAATAAAATTAATTATAAACAGTTATAGTTTAAGAAAAAAATTTGTTATAGGTCAAAATCAGTTTATTCTGAATCATTATATGGAATTATGACTATTTAATACTGAAAATCTATACTTAAAAATTGGTTCAAATTTTCTAAACAAATTAAAGTCATATGATTAAAAATTAACCAATAAAAATTAAAATTTCAATTGTAAAATATTATGTAAAAATATTGTAATGAATATTATATTTTGAATAAATAAAATATTTATTAAATATTTTAGTAAAAAAAAAATGATAATTAACTATTTAAACCAAAATGTTTTTTTATATATATAATAATTTTTTTATAATTAATTATTTTCTTAAAATAATAGATATTATTATAATATTATGAAATATTTTAATCTATTATATATATTTTAAATTGAAATTAATTATTTAAAAATCATTTAAATTTAAATGTTTACAACTTTTTATTTAAGTATTTATTTAAAAATTTGACTAGTAATTTAATAATATTTATATTAAAAAATAAAGTTACTGATTTAATTTATTATAATTATATTTTTGAATATAAACTTCCAGTTTCATATTATATTAGTAATATTTATAACTATTATTTATTTTACATTAAATAAAGCACAATAATATATTATTATTATTTAATTACTAGTTCATATATAAACAATAGGCTAATTAAAAATTCAGATTTACTTAATAATTTAAAATAAACATTTTACATATATTGGATGAGTGCTGGGAAAAAAAACCAATTAGACAATGGATTTTATTGTTTATTTAATCACTTTTTCCAGCATTCACTCTATCTGCTATATTTAAAATATATGATTAAGAGCTTAAGAGTTGTGTTATATATTTTAAAACATTAAAATTAATTTTTACAAAGTTATTTAAATTAAAAAAATTGAAAATTTTAAAAAAATCATAAAAAATAGAAAATTTGCATAAGTTTACTATTTTTAAAGTTATTAAAATAAAAATAACATTAGTTTTTTTGAAAAATATATTAATATATTATATCCAAAAGTATATATGTAAAAATTATAAAACTTTTAAATATTATTATAAGACAAAAAAAAAGTAGAATAAATATATTAAGAAATATTACTAAATTTAATAAAATTTAACTAATTGATTATATTTGGAAATTTTACTTAAAATTTAAGTTTTATAACATTGAAATTAAATACTTAAATAAAAAAATCCTAATTCCATAGTATTTTTTAATGACTCTTTTTACCAAAAATTTCAGTTTCATTACCAACTAATTTCAATTTTATTATTAATATAGATGGTTCTAAATTGATTTTTTATAAAAATAATTTTGGCAAACAATTTTGAGTATTGCTAAATCTCGCCGCAGGCGATTCTCACCGCAGGCGATTTTCGCCGC
>JADRCO010002957.1:0-11596 GCA_021464525.1 Rhizophagus sp. LPA8_4_AMF
TAAAATTTCAATTTTATTATATTATTTTATGTGAAATTTTTTATTAAAAAATGTCCGTATCATTTTGATCGCCCTCTGTAATATACTAGTAGAAAGAATAATAACGCAATACTTAGAGACATATGTATAAGTTGCGAAATATGCGCTTTGTCGCACGTTTGGGAATATCCCAGTAGTCAATACATAGAAGAAGAGATATTTCTAATAACATTAGAAGAAGAAGAATATAAAAATAGTAATAAACCAATTCGTATAATTGGTAGAGAGTTGCTATTAATTTTACGAGAAAAATCTAATATCCTAGTTATAATAAAGACAAGAAGTTTAGAGAACTAACTAGAGGTATTTTTTGACGATACCATTTTTAAAATAGTGTTACGATGAAAAAAATATTGTGACGGAATCACGTGATATAACTGTTGATCAACGGGACGATTAGTACTACCGTTAGATGATCAACGTCTCATAAACGGGAAGATCAATGTTCGAAATGTTTGATATGATATCAAATATATTGCACATATTGCACATATGGCATATATGGTATAAATCAAATATTTTAAACATTTTTAGCTTAGTGTTTTTACATATAAATAGATGCGTTATTTTTCGATGTAATTAGATAGATATCCAGACACTAAGATATCAAGTGATATTTACCAATATTAATAAAAAACGTTTTATAAATAAACTTTGTTATTAATCTCTTTGGTTATCTCATTGTTATTCGTTGTCATATACACTTAACTCGTAGTTATATTGTCATTTATTGTCATAATCCTTTATTTGTGTCTGATCGTATTTGCCATTGGGAGTGCAATACTTTATTCACATCTGATTGGATTTGAAGTAAATTTGGTCAATTGTAATTTGTGTTTATTAACCTTGTGTTAATAATTGTTATATTTACTTATACATAACTACCTTCTGCCTACCCTAATTTACCTTTCGTTTATTTTTATAAACACTAAAGAACTGATATTAACAATAGCGAAAAGTAAAGAAGAGAGACCGGCGCGTATTAGAAGAAATGTGGGAAACATGGCATAACAATATAAGGGATAAAATATGGTTGCAGCATTGTAAAGAAGTCATTGAATTAGAGAAAGCAGATGAAATTGTAGCAAAAGATAAAAAAGGAATGTATGGAAGAAAATAATAGATTAGACAGTGATATAGAAATAAAATTAAAATTAAAAAAAAAACAGAGAAAAAGATATTATAATAACATAATGATTATCTTATTAGTACATCAGTAGATTAGAAATTATGGTTAGTTATATTTATAGATAGTTTATAGATGGAAAAGTGCTATAGTAGCGTTATGATTACATAACGCATCCATAAAGTTATGGGTTAGTAGATAGTGTATATTTAGTATACTACTATGTATTTCTAATCTAATTTTACATAAAATATAATAAAGAAATGCGTGTTACTAACAAAAAAAAAAATTAGTCTTGTCTTTGCAAATTAGCAAAAGTGGATAAAAACTGTTCGGTGGATTCACCAAGTGCAGCCTCATTATCACGGTTTGGCAACTTCGATTATGATTACAGTTCCAAGTTAAAATTAGGGGTACAATTACTAATAGTTATTATTACCGAGGAAATGAATTAAGGCAAAAAAAAAAAAAAAAAATTTTAAAAGAATCAAAAAAGCAAAGAAAAAGGGTCGTATAAATATGTTATTCTGGCCTGTGATCTATATAATTCTTACAACCCCTCCCTGCGACATGTAAAATTCACACTATAATGCACTATTGTATTATATTCAAATGTATTCTTATTTTATAATGAAAAATTTAAAATCAATCGAAAATATATTCTTTAATTTTATGTAATATGAAAACAAAAAGAAAAAGTGTTCGAATCCGGAAGAGGCCACAAATAAAAAATCCAGCTCGGAACCGTTAATGTACAATAAATCGCAATGGTTTCCGAATTTCTCCAGTGAGACGTCTTCATATTTCATTTTAATAGAGTGAAGTAGTTGGTTAAGTTGTGTGAGTGAAAAGACGGTAATGTTACTCATTTTTCCAAAGTATCTTAATGGTTAACAGTTGGATACACTTCTTATATAGACGTAAGAAAAAAATTCACAGAATCCATGGAATTCTATGTATTCATGTTATAATTGTGGTGAATCGGTAGATCATGGTCATGAGAAAATAATTTCCATATGCACCAAACTTATTTGTCGTATACTCCAAATTTTAATCAGTGAAACTGAGAGAGGCCCACAAGAATAACGCTGTTAAAAAAATTCAAAAGATAGTTCGTCCCCGGATTTATAGGCATACGTTTATAAACAGTAGAACAGGTGAGTAGTATTCATCCTTAAATGGAAGAACTGTTGAATCGGGAGGTAGCCAATTACACAGAGGGAAGGATCGGTAACGATTGAAAATAGCAGCAAATGCGATCTGATACTCTTAGCAGATTAATTTATTCGAACAGACCCTTTCTAAACAAGAAAAAGAGATAACTGACCGTGAAAGTCAAGTTTATTGCATCAACGTGAACAAGAATATACAAAGAAATTGGAACAAGGGAAATTATAAATTCAGAAAACTATATCCAACCAGATTAAAAAGGAAAACGATGCAAAAAATTTTTGTTCCAAAACGCCTACTTTATAACTACTGGTTTGCTAAAGATTGAGATGATAGATACAATTAATCATTAATGTTTGAGCATATTTTCTCCATTTTACAATCGATCAATCATTAGCTATGATTTTAATTAACTTGGAAAAGAAGGTATACAACGCAAGTAACTGAGGAATCAGTTGTTTTTTTTAGAAATTTAAATATAATTTATTAATATGAAAATTAAATCTTATTTATAAAAATGAATAAAATACTAATTTAATAAAAAAAAAAAGAATATAATTATTAATGATTTAAAGCACTTCTTCATTCTTATAGGTGAATTTGATCGGAAATTTCTAATGATTCTAAACTTTTTACTAAAAATTTTCAATTATCCTCAAAAGAAATTTCTTACATATTGTTCATAATCCTTACTATTAAGTAACATATTATTATCTTTTGTTGTAAAATAAATTTTTTTCAAGTGTACACAATTTGAAAAAATATTACCAACTTCATTCAAATTATTTGGGTTAATGTCCATAGTTAATCTTATTATCTTTGAACAATACATAGATATAATTTTAATTAATTTTTTATTTTCGATTAGATAATCTTGAGACTTAAGCGTATGACGTATATTAATTTCTAAAATTTTGCCACCGGATCTTTCAATTATTAAGCATTCAATATTACTTGGTAAATATGAAGTTTTAAGGTATTGTAAATTTGGAAAAAAGGTCATGCTTAAATATAGTTCCCATTCTTGCCATTTTATATTATCATAAAATTCGCCATCATCATCATTATATAAGGTTAAATATTGTAAGTTCGCTAATGATGGAAAAAATGTAGGTGGAATTAATGTGATGGTTAACCTCAAAATGATTGTTTTTAACGTGATAGCATTTTTACTGATCATATTACTTAATTGTGTACATAAAAATGGTAGATTATTTTTCATTCTAATAAATGAAATTAAATCATCATTATCTTTACTATTTTCATAATAATTAATTACTTCAAGGTCTGTTATATTTTGACAAATCATGATAAGACTAAATAAAAGTTCCGGAGTCATATATTCTACATTTATTTTCAATTGACGTAGGCCGGAAAAAAATTCTTTTACATTTGGGCATAATAAAAATAATCTTCTATTTTTAATCCAATCGAAATACCTTATATTTTTACATTTACTGAAAATTAAAAAATATATTTCATATTCTAATAAATTTTTTTTATAAATAGAAGGAGAATCTTTCTTAAATGAAAGTTGTACCATATCATCAATCCAAATCGGTGAGAGATGAGTAAAAAAATCCATATAATTAAATAATAATTTATTTGAAATTGGATTTAAAGGTAAATTAATATTAAATTCGGACAATCTTTCTTTTGGTAAAAAATGAGAAATCACATTGTAAAGTTTTTTACGTGATTCTTTTTTGTGAACATAAGGATTATAAGAATAAGAAAAATATTTCCATAATATAGGTATAGCTAAACAACACCAGGTTCTGTTCACTAAAATGCATGAATATAACGAAGCGGGATCGCACCGCAATTCAGTGAAGATCAATAAAAGAATTTCACCGATAAGTTTTGTCATTATTAACAAAGAAGGATAACGTTAGAAATTATTAAATTGTGTAAATAAAAGTAAATAAATTCTGAAACGATATGAAGTATTAAATTATATGAAAATAAAAAGTATGAAACGATAAACAATGTGGAAAAAAAAAATTCTGAGATTCATGCTTAATTTATAATGTTTGGTAAGAATGAGGGTTTTACATGTGAGAAACGAAAAACATGAATCGATCTACTAACAATACAAAACCCCTTTGTAAGAAGATCATTATCTCCTATTTCTTAATTTCTTGTATAATTATTGTATAAGAATCTGAGCATATGAAATATTTTGTTACAATTCAATAAGCTTGATTTGGAATTCAAATAATTATTAAGCTGATTGTTAAACTGATTATTAAAATCATCATGCATAATTATCATTTAAAGTGATCCGAACTTCCATTTAGGGTTCTATTGAAATGTATAAGTACTTATATAATATTTCTAGTTTTTTAAGCCACTTGTTTATTTATGAAAACAAATCGGAGTTTAATGATTTGATCTGATTTTATGAAAATCCACGGTAAAAAAAAAAAAAAAAAATATGTAAGACATCCATTTATGATTTTATTGAAAGTACATAATTTCCTATATAACATTCCTTCTATAAAAAAAAACTCCGATAGAGGAATATTTTCCGAAAAAGCTCGGACATAGTCAATTTTCTAAGAATATTTTTATAGGACTATCAACTTTTTAGTAAAATTTTTTATGTTGTAATTATTAATTTGAAACTATTGTGTATAATTCCATTTTTGAAATTTCTTAAACTTTCTTCAATCCTTTATAAAGAAATCTATTTTCAAACTTAGATTTAAATAACCGAATCCATAACAAAATAAGTAATTTCATAGATTTTTATTGTTTCCAATTTTAGTCGTTAATTAAATTGTAAGGTTTCACAAATATGGATTTTTTGAAACATAAATATTATGTGTTATTCATGTCAGAGAAAGTCCATTGTATGTATGTAGATCATTATTTTTTGTGGACGTACGCAAATCATGTCAGAGATTTGAATATGGTTAACATTTTTCAATTACCAAAAAGTAAAGCTCAAAATTAAATTTGAATTTTTTTTTACACTGTACTACACTAGTTGAGGTCTTGAACTTAAAAAATGATAAAATGGATAAATTTCGGTAATGGCTAAGAAGTTGAGCCAATTTTTTATATATTTACTGTAAAAGTTCCGTCAGAGAAGTTTGGATGAAGGAAATTCATGTAAATGCATAATTGCGAAAAAGGAAAACTGCAACAAAACCCCCATGAAAAACGGATAAATTGTTAGGTCTCACATGATCTTGGCACATGACCCGGATGATGATTTTCGGTAAATATATACTTTGCTTACAAGCCACACAACCTCATTTTTCTTTCAAACGTACCAACAATAAAACATGACTTGTAAATGGCGCCATACTACTCGAGAATATTGGGAGTTCTTAAATAAGAAAGGAATTGCATTGCAAATGTCGGGATAACATTAAAAGGTCTCGTTCGACAAAAACTACAACTAGAGAACTTAGTATGATAATTAGATAATAACTATGTACAATTCCTTAACTTCTTTAAGTGATACTAATGAACTTAATGAAGGAGAAAACACTGAATTAAATATGAGCTTTGAATGTAATTTTAGGAAACAATGATATTGAAAATGTTGGAAACTTTAATTTTGATGTTGGACGTTACATAATATCTCTCATACCAAAAGGGGATGGTTGCATATGGGTTTATCATAATAAAAAACAGAAGAATTCACTTCTTTTGACATATTATTATTGCAATTGTCAAATTGAACTTGAAAAACAATTAACAAAACATCCAGTGTTAGATAAGCAAAGAGATACTCCTACACATTTAAAATGATACAATTGCAAAGGAACAATTAATATTGAGATTTATTCAAGTTTAAATTTTACCAAAGTTAAATATACTCACAAAATATTACATTCATGTCCAACACATGTTAAAGCGACATTAGATATCCAACAATTTATCCAAAATAGTATTAATTGTCTTATTGCGGAAGTTTAGCGTCAAATTCAAGAAAATAAAATTAAGGAATATGAAAACATACATAATAATTTAGCAAGTACATTATTGGTGGTCTGTTGAATCTCGTAAAGAAGGCACGTACAACGAGCCATTAGACAGCGAATAAACAAGTGTATATTATTCTTATAATCCAGTTGCTTATGAGGAGTGTTCAGTGATAGATAGTGATTGGAGAGTTACAAATAATCAGGAAACAACATTTTGATCTTTGAATCTTCAGGAAATTGTAATTAATCTAGTTAATAATCATTTGTATCGTCATATGTTATTACCAAAGCTAGATGGAACTTATATTATAAATGCAGATGAAATTTGGGAAGAATGTGTAATCCTATTTTGTAAAGAAAACAATTTGTTACGATTGTGGATTTATCTTTGGAAAGAGTGGTACACTAAAGACAGGTGGAAATTGTGGAAATTATCCATTAATTTCAACATATGAAGGTGAATTGGTGAATATATGGATTCTTTAGATCGTAAAACTTCATATATTTCACTAATCTGTAATCCGGTTGTTGAAAGTGGTAATAATTATATTATTGAAAATGATGATGAAGAATTACATATTTATGAAACTGATTAGCTTATTTGCATAAAATATTTGATAAGGTATCTTCAAATTCTATTTATTTGATTATTTATTAATAATTTTAATTTTCTCTTTTACTGTTATATTTAAATCAAAGGAATTGTTAGAAGAATCATGCAATAGACCAAAATGTTATCTATGGTTAAAGAAAATTCGGCAAAATTTCAAATTGGTGGAAAAAATGAATGATGATATTACAACACAAAAAAATCGCAAAACTACACCGAGAACATGAAAAGATTAAAATAATAACACAATGTACTGGGAATAAATTTGTAGCTTTCTTTCATTATTACTGATACTTAAATGCAATCAAGTATCTAATTGTAAAGTAAATATGATAAAAATAAAATATTATTTTTCTATTAGTAATAAAGCAAAAAAAAAAAAAAATGAATGTTTTGCAGTATCCGGATCACGTGCATGATCACTATGACCAGGCGAGCTTATAAATCATATGATGATCTACCAAAATACAGTATTAGTGGCGTTGTATATTTAATGTATATTCTTATCATTTTACTTTACACGAAGACTAATATGTTGCACAATTCTAAAAGGAGCAATAAATGGAATTTCCCATATATATAGTTTAAATTAATTAATAACTAAAAAATATAACATTTGAGCGTCCTATTCCAATAATATCTTTATTATTCATTAAGACGTTTTTTGTTTCTCTACAAGAAATAAACAATTATTTTCAGGAATTAATTTACTATTATTGACTTAACTACTATACGTAATTAGTACAATATTATTATGAAAGACATTCAAGAAGGAGAAATTAGAACAATACTTCTTATTGGCGCTACAGGTAGTGGTAAATCTACCTTAGGTAATGTGTTAATTAACCGGAATGGTAACTTTGAAGAAGTATTTGTAGAAGGTGAATATAGTATTAGTGAGACAAGGAATATTAAATCTGTAATAGTGGAAATAGATGGAATTAATTACAGGTTAATTGATACACCAGGGTTTGGGGACACATCCCTTGAAGTTATTAAAATTCCTCCTACTTTAGAAGAATTGAACGAATACATCCGGCATGGAGTAGATTATGTTTTATTTGTGGTCAATAAAAAGTTTAATAACAAAAATTTAGAAATTTTTGAATATTTGAAAGAAATTTTTTTTGATGATGATATAGTTAAGTATATCACGATTATTTTTACCAATTTCCTTAAGTTCAGAGAAAAAGGAAAATGTAAGAAAGACATAGAAATATTGAGAAACGAAAGTGAATCAATTGCTAACATAATAAATAATGTGAAAACTATACATGTAAATAACGCTACTATTCTTGACGATAAAGATGTTTCTGCTAAAAGTGCTAGGGAAGATTCCAGAAAAAAAATCTGGATCATTTAAAGTTATATCGAAATGAAGAAAAGTGCAAACTTAGATCGGGTGATTTACATGGAAGAATCAAAAAATTGAATGAAGCAGATTTAACACAGAAGAAGGAACAACTTAACGAAATTGGTGAATGGGTAGAGAAGATAAGGATTTTCGTTGAATGGAGAAAAATTATGGAAGAAGAAATAATTAGTTATATGACAACTTTAGCTTCCCATGTTAAAAATTGTGAGGTTTCGGCAATATGTGGAAGGCGCATTTCTTTGGTAGGAAAAGGTTTGAAAGGTGCTAAATTACCAATAGGGTTTGCAATACGCATTACTGGTAATACGGTTGAATTTGGTTCTCGATTTGTTGAAATTATTGTAGAACATATATACCGTCATAAGATTTCAATTATGATCAAAGAAGATAAAGAAAAAAGGTTGATGCTTTTAAGAAAAGAATTAAGAACTCAAATTAAAGATCATGAAATGTTAAACAGAAATCCAACCAAGATAATAGAAAATTTAAGTTCGCTTCACAATATAAAAGCTACATTTGAAAAACTCTGGGTGATATTTGAGGAACGAAGGGCTAATAATGGTGAAAATTCTGAGTCTAATGAAACAAGTGAGATTAATGTAACTAATCAACATGAGTCGGATGAAGTGAAAGACTTCTTTTATAAAATAATAAATATACAAAAAAATTTGCTTTCTGATAAATTGCGGGAGGATGATAAAATTTTAGAAATAGAGCAAAAAGACCTCCAAGAGAAACATAAAAACAAAGAATATGAGGTAAAGGAACTTGAGGCAAAATTAGAGAAAGAAAATTTAGTATTTTTCTCAAAGGCTCAAATCGAAGTTTCTTCTAGGCAAGATTAGTAAGCCCATTTTCGATTTTTTTTATATGTATCTTTTATTTTGGTTAGAAAAATTAGAGAATAAAATTAATAAGTTATACACGAGAGCGTGTGACTTATGTTATTACTTATATTTTTTTCATTTTTTCTATATTCTTTGTAACTCTTTATAGACATAGTTGAAGACTTAAGTACAAATTCATCTTCCATGTGTAGACTTTTTTGGATCTGAAAAATTCCAATATAGTGCGTCAAGAAAGTTACATTTACTATAGTGTGTAGTTTTTTGTATAAAAAAAAAATCATATGTTGCAATAAAGTATAAATATTATTTGGAATATTGCTACGCAATGTTGGGAATCCCGGGGGGATTCATTTGTTAAGTAAAAGATTTTAGACTTCCATTCCATAGTGATATAAGTCTCGTAGTTTAATAGATTTGCTGCGTCTCAGAATATGACGAAACATTACTAAATTTTAAAGGACCATACTAATCATTATATTGTACCCACACACTAACTTATCTAATGTTTTGTTGTTTTTTGGATTAGTTCCTCACGAAAAATAAATTGAACATGTATACTGTATAATATAATCAAGAACGGGTAAAATAAATTCTGAACCAGTGATCCATTGATCCATACAGATCATATCCATTTGAAACTATCATTCGTCAGGAAATTGCTGATATAAATATTTTTTATGGAATAAATAATAGTAATAAATCCGTAATTTTATAATACTGCAGTAACACAATTATGTAATCCATAGTATTTTCATAAATCAAAAAATATTATTAATGAATATTGAAATTAATCATCAAGCTGATATATTGATACCAATTAATTTTCAAATAAACTATTTTAATAATTGTAATAATTAATGGATATTGAATAAATTCCAACTTACTTTTAATTCATTAGAATGTTGTTCTGTTGATGAGAATACAAGTAATATAAATAATATAAGTAACATATGGGATGATAAATTATAAAAGTATACATATAACTTGACAATTTATTCAAAAAAAATAATAGTATGGGAATTTACTGCATATCAGATTATTCAATATTAATTACTAAATAATTTATATTAGCTGCACCTATTGCATTGAAACAGGATTAATATATGCTAATATGCTGCTCATCTATAAAGTTTATACCTATAGCCTTATTCTACTTTGTTACAGGCTTGTCTTTCTTTATAAATCTTTTTTATGTTGTTCAGGCACCTCAACTTTTAATATTTCCTATAGAGAAGCCATATTGATTTCAGCTTTAATGATATTATGCATATATTTATGGAAAAACCAATGCATTATTTACTTTCACATGAAATAAGTATGGCAGAAATGTTTTTTAATTAGCATTAATAATAATTATTAATAATAGTAAAAGAACAATATTAAAATAAGCAATAATTATACTAATTATTAAAAAAAATATCTATATAATTTAAAAAATTATAAACAAATATATTATCAATTTTTTTTTTTTTTTTTGCTAGATATGTTTTTTTCTATTCATTCTAATTAAAAAGATCATATAAATCATATTTATTCAAATAAAAAAAAAATATTTATTTTGATTATATCACATCACTGACTTTGATCCAAATCTAAAAGGCGAAAAAGTGAAAAAAAAGAGTACGAACCAAAAAAAGGTATTTTTTTAATAAATTTTCTGGTTTATAAGAACTGAAGAAAAAACTCATTTTACTTTAACCAGATAGGCTTTTCTAAAAATAAAATGTGATTTTCGTTAATTAGCAAAAAATAAAATTTCATTAATCAGAATTGTATTAGTGGTGAAAGTGTCACTGACAGCCAATCAAATTATTTCAACAAATAATATAAATAAACATAACATGTCAGCCAACTAATTAAATTTATATTGACCCTTATAAAATTTACTATTAAAGATTTTTTTGATTAAACTATTGATTAATTACATTTTATAATAAATTTCTTACTAAATTGATATGTTTTCATACTCCATAACATTAAATCCTTCAAAAGTATTCTAAATTGCCAACTCTTTTATGGGACAGTCTGTTTTTTTCCAAAAAAGATCGTTTGTCTTAAAAATAAATAAAATAACACATTCGGACGTATCTACATAAGGAAAATTTTTTTTTCTTTAATGTTTTTCAAAAAGCGAGACTGTTACATTATTCTTCAAGTTATTGGGTATATATTTAAATTTTTATATTTCCTGAATGTTAGTTAAAATACAAAGTTATCGAAGTTTTAAGATTTCACATTTTTTAACAGATAATACCACTAATTTCATGAAAGTTGTATTATTGCATGAAAAAAATCTTTAATAGCAAAATTTTATATGGGTCCATATATTGACCGCACAATACAAATTATTTATACAGGTTAATCTAAACGTTACCCATTACACGGGAATTTCAGTATTAGTATGAATTTGCAAATCTGTACCTGTACGGTATTGTCATGTGATCATCAGGTGTTGGTTCGGAATTGATCGATGGTCCGGAATTTCAA